>ML826673.1:93827-104514 GCA_009831015.1 Picea engelmannii
CGATAAGATTACTTGCCCCCTCGCTTTATGTGCCTTTCAACATTATTGTAGTTCATCTGCCTAAATTTTGCTGGAGTTAGATATTAAATTACAATGTTTTTGGCCATTTGATCACGTGACTTTTATCACTAATATCTTTGCATGTATCTTTAATTTTAAATAAGGAGATTAAGCTTCTTTCCAAGGGACCATTTATTGATTTTTCTATTCTAGGGTTTGAGAAAATAAACGTTTAAGAGGGACACAGTGGATTTACCAAATATGTTCCCTTTGATTGTGCATTTCCTTGTCTGGAACTAAAAATCATAATAAAAAACATTGATTTCATGGTTAGGAAGAAAAGGGATTTGGTTATATGTACCAGATGGAAGCAACATGTTTCTTGTGTTATCAAGATGAAGCTACTAGTAAAAATGCCATTGCCATTTTATGTTTGAAGTCAGTTTAGTCAATGTGTTTTATAGGAAAAGGGTTTCTTGTTTTACAATAAGTTTCAAAGATTTTGGATTCCCTTTGGGTTCGCTTTGAATAAAGAAGGAGCTTTCTATACGAATCTAAAAACGGTTAATGTCACTATATTTTGGAATCTAAAAACTACTAATTTTACTATATTTTGGATTATTTTTATGGTTAAAAATGGTTATTCATAAAATTTAAGGTGGTCCATTGCCTTCATTTTATAATATTAGGTTTAATGTGCCTCCTCTTTTTCATTGCCATTCTCGTGGTTTTTTAGGTAAATTTTGCCAAAATTTACAGAGTTTTTTTTTTCAATAAAAATTTCTCTACTCTCTTCGTGTGCCATTGCTCATTGCATTTGTGGTTCATGTGTGTGAAATTTTTTCTCCAGTTAATTTTTTTCTTGAGTTATCTATCATTATTTCATTTTAACATATTTTAGGTTACTATTGCTGAAATCTGTGTGTGTATTTTAGTTTAGGTTATTATTGGTGAAATATGAGGGTATTTTTGTTAAATTTATTGAGTTTTGAGTGCTAATAGTTTTTTTCCAACCATTCTTCAAGATTTCGGCTCTATTTGTCCTTTTAACATTGTAGTTCATTTACCTAAAAAATTTGCTAGAGTTAAATATTATCATTCCATTTTTAGAATAAAGACACTTTGATCTTTAGTTAACATTTGTGTGTTCTTAAAATTACAATATTTTTTGCCATTTGATCAAACAATCTTTATTATTGATATATTATCGATTGCCATCTTTATTTCTAACTAAGGATACACAACTTCTTTTGAGAGGGTTAATGATCAATTTTTTCTAGTGTTGATTCAAAGTTGTATTCTAAGCTTTGAGAAATCGAAAATCAATTGGATTGTTCTAAAAAATCATTTACAAACCCACTAGTTGGATTGGCCTCAAAAATCATTTACAAACCCACTAGTTGAATTGTTCTGAAAAATCATTTACAAACCCACCAATTTGCATATTTTAGGAGGAACAAACATTGGGTTTGCAAAATTCAACCACAATCTATCTATTGCATATTGAAACGTGCCATGTGCCATGTCTTAGATTATTTTTTTTTACTTTGCTCCCTTCACTGCATATACAAACCTGCCATGTATCCCATTCGATTTTTTTTATAGTTCAATAGTTGTAATTTCTCACATTTAGTTCATTTAGCAACACAGTTATATAACATCAAACAACAATAAGTATTTTTAGTTTGTGCCATTCAAGTGCCATTTATTCTACATAATATGACTTTCCTTCATTGGCATTCGAAGTGTGTATGATTTGGTTTTATACCTACAATACCAACTATAAGAGCACTCCTAATGGCTATAGGGGTACAATATTTTTACATCGTAACAAATATTTTTGTTCCCTTCACTTCGATGTCACTCCCTTCCCAACAATACTTGCCATATATCTTTTTAATATCAATTGCCTTCAAGAAACTCCATTGTAGTGAATTTAGATTCATGGAAGATATGATTGCCCATTACATGCATTGTTTTTCATCATCAACATATTGATCTATGGTAATGTATTTGATCTCTAGATTTTAGTTTCATTTTTTCAATTCATTCAACCAATTGTTTTATTTGTTTAAAGCTTAAACACAACTCTGCTCTTATTAATATCACATTTTTCGTTATAGTTTCATATCAAGTAACCTCATATTTTACATAAATGGATTCATTGTGTGTATTGTTGTCCTCTGCAATTGCCTTCAAGAATGAAAAAAAAAAAACCCGATCCTCCATTCACCATATGGAATATGCTAAACTTGTAGTAAATAGATCCACTTTTTAGGTAAAAAAATGCAGTTGAATATGGATAGATTTCCAAGGCTAGACTGAGTTTTTCACGATCATCTTTCCATGCATTTCAAAACCTTGTTCCTTGGAGTTTTGCCCAATTTTAGACCAACCCATATGCTAAAAAAACCAATTAGAGTCCAAAAATTCCACATGAATAGACTGCTCCCTCAACATATAGGTTATCAAATTTCAACACAACAATATTAGTTATTTCAACACATTAATATTTGATCATTTTGACAACAAGAGCACCAAGAATGCATTGGACATCAAGCCATGCCTTATCTTTACATTTGCAACATTAGGATGTAAGAGTCTGAGAGAGAACATTATTGTGGAAGGAAGGAAGCTAAACATAATAGGATTTGTGTAAAATAAAGGTGGAATTGGAAACCTATGAGATGACGTTAATAATGAAGATGGAATCCCTAGATTGGTAGAGTAACCAATGGCATTTGACCATATTCAATAGTCACCTCTTTGCAAATTCGCCATCATTGACCAACTCTCTAACCATGATTTTGTTGTTGCAATTCTTTACCCATTGATCCCAACAAAATGCAGAAACAAAACACCTTGAGGTAGCTTTCATACTTCCTCTAATCATTTTTCTTTGTTTGTGGCATCTTTTCATTTGATCTACCTTCCATTTATTGTACACATAGAAATTTAATTTTGTTTGTTGGTATATAGTCATACACAATGAGATCATACTAGAGAGTGCGTCCTCCTCTAAGTTTTATGTCTTTGAAACAAAATCACTTGTGCATATGTCTTCTCACTCTCTCTTGGATCATGCGTTAAAAACAATTGTGAAGGAAATTAAAAGCAGGTTAGCCATGAGGGTCTAATGATTAATGATGGAATGTTTATAGCCACATTTTTCATCCATATAGAATACTTAAAAAACTTGTTTGTTAAACTAAATTAAACTAATATTTAAATGAAATTGTGGCCGAACTAACAACTAAGGATGAATAATTCAAAAGTTTTAAGTGAGACTATGGCCTTTCAGTTCAATAGTCTCAAGCCACAATACTTGGTTTTTCAAATGGCTTTTAGCTTTAATAAATTTAATGATATATGATTGAAAATGACATACCTACTATAAGAAAATTGCCATGTCGCCATGTCAATTTCTGGAATTTTGAGATTAAAGTTTTCGTGGGACAATTTTTTTTTAGCCTTAATATATCAAAGAATGATTTGATTGTAAATAATCCCCCAAGATACTTTTAATATGATGTTATAATGCTCTTTCCAATCAAGGATGCTCTTTGCAATCAAGGATTCGATGTATTTCCTAATTTCCTCATATATATATATATATATATATATATATATATATATATATTCAAACAAAATAAATCTATAAATAACAATGAGATGTATATAACAAAAAATCACCAAAGATAACTTATCAAGGTTGTTGAGGCATGTCATCGAATATGCTTGTATGATTTTCATCATCAACAGAGTTGGCAAATCCTTCAAATACATCAAAACCTAGAAACTCAACTGCCTCTATAGCGTGATCAAGCTATTTATTTTTTCCTTCTAGCAACAAGATACAAGGGATAACACATCCTCTAGATGTCTCAATACTGAGAAACCCAACGAACTCTATAGCGTGATCAAGCTACACTTTTGCATTGCATGCAATAGGATGCAAGGGAATAGACACATAACATTCTTGCACAAGGAACAATCATGGAAATAGAGAAATTGAACATTGACAAACACTAAGCACCCCACAACATATTTATAAATGTCGATGCAAAGTGCATAAAGGCATTGGGTCTACTTTTAATTGTGTTGGAAATAGATTAATATAGTCATGGTATATGAACAACTAACTCTGTCATGCACATCATTCCATAAATAGGAATAGTTCATACATCCATAAACATATTCCATCTTTACATGTTCAACCTAAAAACAATTGTTGGTTTAAAATATTTAATATCAATTCTCAACTCTCACCTACAATATTTGCTCTAGAAAGATATTGTAATAATGAGGGTATTGTGTTATTATGTCATGTAGAACATTTGTATTTCATATTTTTTTCATGGTATTTTTTTTAATAAAAAGTACTACCAAGTACTCAAATTTTAACACAATTCCAATTATACAAAGTTGTTTTTATATAATCACAACACGCCATCATTATGAGACAAGCATAGTTTGAGCTAGACTCAAATTTCATTCATTTCATTGTTTTTTAGTTAATTCTATTTTTTTGACAACCATGTGTTCCACCTACCTTTCACACAGATGCATTGATTGCTTACAATTGTCACCCACTGCGCTTGACAATGGTTGGGTGTCATCATATTTAATTATGCTACTTTGTCGTATAAATGGATGTAATATTCTTCACCGTTGACATAGCGCTTGACAATGGTTAGGTGTCATCATATTTAATTATGCTACTTTGTCGTACAAATGGATGTAATATTCTTCACCGTTGACATATTGACACTATCTTGTCATACAAATGGATGTAAGATTCTTCATTGTTGAAATATTGACACTATCTTGTTGTACACATGGATGTAATATTCTTCATCATCGACATATTTTCAATACCTAACCTTTAATTAGCCAAATAGATGGATCATAGCTTTTCACATTGTGTATGCATGTTGAAGTATAACTTCTTTGGATATTTAATCACAAGAAAAGAGACCACAAGGCTTCATCATTAAACCATGTTAACCAAGATTGTTTTTGGCAAACACCCTTTCACCTCTTTTCACCACCTATATACTATGGTTTAATTGTTGGTTTTTTAAAACTTAAAAAAAATTAAATAACTATAAAGAGAAAACTATCCATAAAATATATGGACTTTAAAGAAGACACATAAAGAGATTGATTATTAATAATGCAGTATATTATAATTATAATTAAAATTAAAACTAAAATATATATTTTACAATGTATAGCTGTGCATTGTGCATTGTATTCGGCGTTCTCTTTCCCCAATTCGGGGATATGCTAATTTTAACGTTTTACTCGGAGTTCAATTTGAAAACAAAAGTGAAAGCCCGAAGATTCAAGATGGGCGGAGAAAATGATCGGTGACTCTTTACACTCCCAAGAGGGTAAGTGGCGAAGATATCCTATCTATTTAAAAACGTTAAGTCACCCACCCTCAACTTACCAGGTTAACGTGGTGAAAGTGAAAATATAGATGTTTATGTTATTGAGAAAAAAATTAATAATATATTATAATAGTTTATAATTTATTATAAACTATTATAATATATTATTAATACAGTTTGAGTGGGTCTAATGGTTAAGAACATGTGTTTTCTTTTAAGAGGTTACAGGTTCAAATCCAAAGGGGATAGGGTATGTATATCTTGTAGACTTTACCAGTCAAATAGCTCGAAGGAGTCCCTTGTCCCACAAACAAGGGGGTCTCATACACTTATATTATTATTATTATATATTTTAAATATTATATTTTTGTAATTGTACAATATAGTGGTTAAGATTATACATTTTAAACTTTTTATTTTTTAATGTATTTTTTTAATGAATTTTGTCAATGTAGTGGTTAAGATTATATATTTTAAACTTTTTATTTTTTAATGTATTTTTTTAATGAATTTTGTCAATGTAGTGGTTAAGATTATATATTTTAAACTTTTTTATTTTTTAATGTATTTTTTTAATGAATTTTGTCAATATAGTGGTTAAGATTATATATTTTTAATTTTTTATTTTTTAATGTATTTTTTTAATAAATTTTGTAAAAAAAACTAAGGAAAGTTGAAGTTGGAACTGTTGATTATAGTAGTTAAGATTATATATTCTAAATGTTTTGAGGTTTTTAAAAATATAAAATGATTTATGTATTAAAAATACAATTTAACTATTTAAATAATTTAAGTAATGTATTGAGATTTCACCAACAGATACATTCTTAGTAATACATTCTTAGATTAACTAAGAAAAAAATAAAAAAAACCTAAAACTTTTAAAATATACCCACTAAATTCCAATTTTGTATATTCTTACTCACTATAAACTTTATCATGTTTTTCATGGCTTGGAATATAAAGTTCATTTATCACTGTGACCATGTGAGGGTTGTAATCACGCGTTGTGTTTCCTCGGGCTGCTGCTTTCCACTCCCATATCATCCATTATGTGGGGAAGTATCGGGGTGGGTTCCCAACAGGTTAATTTTCATTGGAAAAAAAAAAATCGCACATTGTGGGGCGCCATTATTACATTCCATTCAAGCGGCCTCCCAAATCTTCATGTGCCATCAATTGAATGATTAAATGTATCCCTGATTCTTGTTTATCAACCCGTTCAGGGTTTTGTTAATAGTTAATTATATTGGTTAAAAACTGCCCTTTATACCTGTCTATCAACCCGTTCAGCGTTTTTATTTTTCGAACAAGTTGGAAAATGATTGTTGGCTCGTCGTGCACATGACTTATTAGTCTTCTTGGGCTTCTGGTTATCATATGTAACATAATAATTGCAGGTCTTAACATCAATAATAGTTGGAAGTCTTAAAGCAGCATGTATGTTGTCTTAAAGCTGCAGGTATATCGGCTCGTGTTAACATCCATAATAATTGGAAGCCCTAAACCTGCAGGTATATCGGCTCGTGCACAGGACTTATTTGTCTTTTTGGGCTTCAGATAATATATTTAACGTTTATGATAATTGTTAGTCTTAAAGCTGCCGAGTCATCCCTACATTAATATATGTAACATTTATAAAATGGTTAGTCTTAAAGCTGCAGAGCCATATCCCACACATAAACCTTAGAGCCCCAGTGACATTCCTACACATAGGTTTCGAATTTCAGCCGCCGACGTGGAAAGCGCATATCCCTACACAGTGGCTAATTCGCTCCCAAAACTTACATAGGTTTCGAATTCCAGCTGCCGACGTGGACAGCACATATCCGAATGTTTTGGCAGCTTATGTAACCCTTTCCCACGAAAACTTACAGGTGTATTTCAGCTGTGTAGTCGGCGAGACAGATTTTTAATTCCTATGGAACCAATCAGACTTATAACTTCGCTACAGGTAGACACCAGTTCATAGAAATGCATTTTGCCTACAAATAGAGAAGACACCCTGTAGAAATCCATCTGGTAGAACGACCGAGTGCTCAATACCCAGAAAGCCAAATGAAGTGGGTGCATCCATGGGATCCCCATCCCCCCAGTTTGAGCCGGTTGTTACCTGAATGCATTCGGCCATATCCCTCCTTTGAAGGATGGTTCTTCCGCATTGTGGACCCCGGCAAAGGCATGAGCTTTGCAGTGATCATTGCGACCAATTACGCCACCTGGGAGAGCCATGCTACTATTGTCTTCTGCATTGATGATGGAGAAAGCCCAGGCACTGACGGTAGCAAACACGGTGGGCGTACTCACAGAGTCCAGGCAATGGCAAAGGTCAGGGCCTCTCAATTCTCAACTGGACAACATTGTTTTCTATTAGAAAAAAGTTTTGTAGGGATTAATTTACATTCAATGTCCGGACAGGCATCCGTGTTAGATCAATTTTCCCCAGAAAGGATCTCCTAAAACTGTCATTTGTTTATCTAGATCAATCTTCAGGTACCCTCCCTGAATATCTGTTGAGATAGGTAAAATATTGCAAATGTTTTGCTGCATTATGCATTTTTCTTCTTTGCTATTTTTCACAGTAAAGAGGGCATCTGAAGATGAAGTGATCTTCAGACTTGGGTTCCTAAAGACAAAGTGACGTGATGTGTGAGTGGAAAGAGTTTTTGTTTTCTAATTCATGAAAAGTTAAAAAAATTGTCGAAGATTACCTTTGTTGTAAATATTCCGTTCTGTGTGTGTTGTCTCAGGAGATTGCGATTTTATTTCTGTTGCATATGTGAATGCAATGCTTCATTTTAACGTGGTATCAGAGTCAAAGGTTTGATTTTCTGGAAGACAGAGCGAATTGGCTTTCTAAAAGACAGCAAATTTGAAGGTATGTAGGAGTAGTGTTGAAGACAGCGGTTTAAAAGAATGAGTTTAAAGTGGGCAAACTCAATCTTTTTTCCTGTGAGTTTTTTTGGTGAGGCAAAGCCCCCTTCATCTACTCATTCTGTCAAAATTTCGAAGATTTGGGTTGTCTTAAAACAGGCCAAATTCTTAAAACAGGCCAAATTCCCTAAGGGCGAAGTTTCGTGGTCAAAGTTTCCATCAATCAGGTGAAACTATAACTTCAAGCAAAATTCTTATTGGATTCGGGGAAAGAATTTCAACGGAAAAGAAAGAGGTTGAGTTTGTCCACTAATTGACTAAATTCTTACTGGATTTGGGGAAAGAATTTCAACAGAGAAGAAAGAGGTTGAGTTTGTCCACTAATTGACTTACTCCCGGTTTAAATTATTTTTTAAAGTTGAAGGTGGAACGGTGGCCATAATAGTTGAAGCTGATTCCCAGAGGTTGGTAGAAAATCCAGAGAGTTATGTTTTCTCTTTATTATATCCCTTGGGGGCAAAATCACGAGCGATTACTTAAGGGGTGTTAAGGATATTGATTAAAATCTGTTTTGGAACAGCTGATGTGGGAATGTGAAGCGACAAGAGTCTCTTGTAATGAAACTGTTGGGCATATCATGTGTATTTAATGAGGTTTGATGCCCTGGGATAGACGGGAGAGTAGGTGAGGTGAGAAGCCCCTCTTGGGCAGTTTATTCTTTGTACCTGCAGGGAGCATTAGTTGTAATAAATGTCTTGTTTTTTTTTCCAAATTATTGTGCATATCTTTGTTTGTAGTCTGATTTTGTGCGTGATTATTTTATGCTGTTAATTGTTGTGTGTTTGTATCATTGTTGTAGAGCTGTTACTGTTTATGGCATTTTTTCCTGCATTTCAGAACTGTAACAAGGGGGTATTCCGTATAATTCCCATCATCATGTTATTTGGCCTTGCTTTTCTTTCACTACAGGCCCCATTCAACCTTTTGAAACTTAGGATAAGGATGTTGCTTTTGGAGAAGACCTACTCGGGATTGTGGATGACGGAGAAGCAAAGCCAACCATGGGCCAAGATGAAATCAGCAAGTTGCTAAACAGAGTTTCCAAGGTTTTTACAAGTACAATTTTAAGTATAAGTGATAGTTCTCTATGCGAGTGATGCCACAAATTCCAAGGAAGGATAGGATCAATTCATAAACATGTACAAATCACAAGATGCTAATACTTGGTTTGGGTGGGAAAAGCTTAGAACTTGGTTTGACTTTGGAGTTTTTGTCTTCTCTAAAGGGATGAGATAAGTCAAATGTGAGAGAAGACAATTTGTGACGAACTCTAATAGAATGTAACTTGGAAAACAAAGCTCAATAAATGCTTGGAAATGAAGTGAAAGCTTGCTTGCAAGTGTATCAATTTGTCAAGTACCATTACTCATCATTATGCACCAATAACCAATGAAATGCAAGGTATGATATCTGTTATCACAATATCTTGCACCTTTGTGCAAAGCCTTTCACAAGGGCTAAGACAAGTGTAACATGGAATTGTTGCCACAATCACCTTAGCAATCACTTCCCTCATTTTCGTGAAGGATAAATTCCAACACAAGGGAGGCTTCCCTATTAACCTCAAGGAATCCTATAGCAAGATGGGATCAAGTCTATGGCCTTCTATATTAGTTACTCAAATAGACCACCAGTAGATCAAGGTTTTCAAGGTAAACATAAGGTGGTTCAATGAAACAATTTTCAGATTTGTGTGTGTGAAGTATCTAAGACAATTGGTGATATCTAGCAAGTTAAAATAGGTCAAGAAGGTACCCCAAACACTACAAATAAGGGAAAAAGCTATGGCTGTTGCAAAACTTGTGTAAAAGATGTTGATCTTCAACAATATATCAAGTTAAAACAGCAGCAATAAATCAGCCCTTTAAACAAGTTAAAGATCGATAAAACTAGGGCTAACAACACAAGTTAAAGTTTAAACTAGGGTTCTACAACCAATTATTTTTTGAAATGATAAGAGCACACAACAGCCCTAGCAAATGCAAGATGTCAAGCCCTAGAGGGCTGAAAAATTCAATTAGCAATTCAATAAATGATGACAAGATACATTTAAAGGATAAAATGCCACTTAAACCCTAGACGTCTAGCCTAGGTATTGGCTAAAAATTAAAGAATAATTGCTACAAACCCTAATATAACCCTAGAAGAAGAAAGAAAAGGTAGGTTTTGGTATTAAGGATTGACTAAAGGGATTTAATACTAGTGCCTACTATTTCCTAGGGCTTATGGAGTCAAACTATGAACTTTCTTGAATGATAAAGGTGAAACATGGATTTTGGGTAAACCTTAAAGTACTCCACTACAAACCTTAGGAATCTATCCTATAAAATAATGACAACTAGGGTAGACCACTACAA
>ML826674.1:0-24162 GCA_009831015.1 Picea engelmannii
AGAACTCTGAGTCATTCTTTTAGCCAATGAGCCCACAAGTCTAGCTGTCGATTTGTATAGTGCGGAACTATGGGTGTTGTTTGTAGGACACAGAACTATAGAGGACTTGATTTTCCATTTATTATAACCTCTGTGATACAAATGTAGTATGTGGCTCATTTTAACACTTTTCCATCCGTAAACAATCGCAATATTGAGACTGCCAGCCCTGGAGTCCGTGTGTCAATTTGTATATCGTGGAACTGTGAATGTTGTTTGCAAGTCACAAAAAAATAGAAGTGCAATGTTGAGCCAACCAGTGCGCAAGTTCGCCTGTCAATTTGTATATCACAGAACTCTGGGTGCTACCTGTAGGACACAGAACAATAGAGGCCCAATTTAGACAAAGGGGAAGCACTCACTCGAAAGGTGTGAATCGCCAACCCACACAACAAGGCATTTTTAGAAAAAAAAATGATTAAGTAACTAGGAAAATAAACTACAGGGGATAAAAGAGTGGGAAAATATAAAGGAGGAGGGCAGTTTTCGTAAGAAAAAAATGGTTTCAAACAAGCCCCATTGTTTCAAAACCATCATTTTCTACTAATTGTAAGCAAATGATTTGTTGAAGATTAGATTTTATTGCAACGTATGGGTGTAAGTGTGTTCTTGATACATTCTTCCATGACTGTAACATATTAAATTGAGTATTAAACTTCTTGCATTATGGGTTGTTAGAATTAAAGATTAATAATTGCATGTCTAGAAACAAGAATGACTATTTTACTGCCACATTGTAATTTGGTATTGATATGTTCTATCTACACTGTGAATAGAATTGAACGTTGGTTTGAAGTTGTTTGTAATCCATTTTTTGTTTGCATAAAATCCTGGTGGATCGACATAGTACATTGTCATATAATTGTTAGATGTTCCATCTTAGAACAAATTACCTAATTAAATACAATATCGAAGAACTACGAGACCACTAGACCATGGCAATGAGACGAGGCGTTAAATCTAGAAAAGAAGCAGAAACGATGATCCAGATTATTTTCGACACGAAATGAGATCAGAGATATAATAAAGAAATGCACAAAGATATCACAGATATTCAATAATATAACAAAAATATATCAGAGATGAAACCATAAAAACATATATACAATAATACACAATTTCTATTAATGAAATAAATGTATAGAGACTGTAAAATACAGAGTGAAAGACTCAATAGAATGGTGGAAACTTATCTCTGAGAAGAGATGTGACAGCTACTCACATTCGCAAGAAGATGATTACAATGAGGCTCTGAAGGAATTTTTACAATAAACAGGAATGCCAAAAGTCCTAGACATCTAAAAACCTAACCCTAGGAGATGAAGCGCCAAAAGTCATGTGGGACCCATTTGGGTAAGTTAGTACATCAACTTCTTGGGGTCGTAACTTTTGCATACGATCTTCGTTTTAGGTGTATGATAGCTCGTTGGAAAGGTATCATCGAGGAGATTCATTTTGGGGGCTCATTTATGCCTTCAACTATCATTGAGAACCACAATATCAAAAAACCTTCATTTGGGCCCTCAAAATGGCCCCAGAAGTTAAAAACTGCCATAAATAGTAAATTGCCAAATTTGCCAGAAAACTATTTTGAGCCAGTTGGAAAAGGTGGGTGGCCACTGATACCCACCTAGATAAAAAGAAGATTCCAAGGAAAATATTATTAATAGAAAATCCATTTAAAAAAAAAAAACATCGAGTACTGTACATCTATCCTTAAAAATTGGACCCAGTTCTTTGGGCCAAAACATTGAACGTATCTGCCAAAAACATAGGCACGAGATCCATAGTATGCAGGAGATATAGAGATTCTCTTCAACATGCATACAAAATTGATTACCATACCTTTGTTTTTAGGAATTCCTTGTAGTTTTATCCTCGATGGATCATCATGTGGTAAAATTGATAGTTCTCAGAAGCTTCCGTGAGGAAAAAGAAGAAAAACGTTGCAGGTCAAATGGAATATCCCTTAACTAATATTTAGGACACACCAACAAAATTCCTCTCCATAGTAAAAAAAACTTCAGGGACACAGGTTGCACGTGCAATTTCAGAGGCCCAAATTAGTCCATTCTGGGTGGAAGGAGATGACTAGTAGAAATATTCCTTGCACTAGTGGGAGTTTTGTTCCTCATTCATGAAGATGTTAATTGTATATCCAGAGAACAGGATAGTAGTCCCGCAATTGAATATTTTGTTGGCTTGAAATATATCTCTGGGAGCATCGACATATCATTTCCTTACAGTGAAAGTCTTTTTCCTAGAACGGAATAATTTGGACCTCTGGAATTCCTACTTTCGAGATGCAAAGAAGCTATTGCATTCAATGTTGGTTTCTTTTCTGAAACTCCTTTTTTTGGTGTTGTTAGGACCACCATCACTGAGATGGGAAGTTCTGTCCATTATGGTTGATTTCAATTTGGGTGCAGGAGTGGGAACAATCTATGCATTTCCATCATCCATTTTCGTCTCATCTCCCATAATATCATCTTCTTCTAGATCGAAATCCATGGCATCAACCTCTACGCCAGCCATCGATGCAGCTGGGTAGGTTCTCTGAGCAGGAAGGGTTTCCTTGGAATTCTTTGGCTTGAAATATATCTCTCGGTGTACCAAGGGACCATCTCCTTTTTTTTCTCTTGGGTGGAGGGAGATGAGTAGTAAGAATATGCCCTGGAATAATGGAACCTTTGGCCATCGTGCTTGAATGTGTTTATTGTATCTGGATAGAACTGCTGCCACACATTAACGAGAATTTTTCGTTTTCTCCAGAGGATGTTTGAAATAAAAATTGGGGAGGGATAATATAACCCTCAACAAATCATGGTTTAATCTGTATCAATGGAATATATCCTCAATCCTTTCGTTGATCAATGACAATCTCCAGGGTTCGTGCGTAATGAGGTGTTACCATTAAAGCTCACTAATTTCATATTTAGAAAAAAGTGTGAAGGTGGCGGTGATGACGAAGAGGGATTAAGAATTAGAGATTTCTTAAAGGTGCCAACCAGTCAGCACATGAAATAGATTGCATCATGTTTGAAATGAATACTTGGAAAGGATAACACTCTTCTCCACAAATCTTGGTTTAATTCGTAGTAATGACAAATCTTCTCCGACCTTCCAGACATAATGACAATCTTAACAGTTCCTCTAGGATGAAATACTAGCATTAAAGATTAATAATTGCATATCTGGAAATAAGTATGAAGGTAGCGGTGATGGCGAAGAGAGACCAAGCATTGTACATTTTGTCCACCCACCAACCCGTGAAATAGATTCCGAGAAATGCCCAAGTATGGAAAGTGGTCAGGCGGGTTACAAAAAAAAGGGTCAGAAGATATACCCAGGAGATGTGAGGGGTCGATGGTCATATTGCATCTCATTGACAGATATCGGTTGTCAATTTGTATATCACAGAATGTTGGGTTCTGTTTGTGCGTAGGGGAACAATGGAAGCGCAATGTCGAGAGGGCAATTTGTATATTGCTGAACTTCGGGTGTTGTATATAAAAGCATGAGACATTTAGAAAAAGTACCAAGTAAAATGAAACAGAAAGAATACGAGAAGAAGGGGAATTTGTTTGCTAATTTGTAAATTGTAGAAGTCCAGGTGCTATTTGCAGGTGGCAAAACAATGGAAACACAATGTTGAACCTGCCTATGCGGGAACCCGCGATTCAAAAGGTTTGTTCAATATGAAATGGGGAAGAGGTTGATTGGGCTGGTGATATAAAAGTAACAATTGAAATATGAATACGTGAATCCGCCAAATCCTGCACCTAGACATTTTCCGAAAAATGAGTTAGTAAAGAAACGGAAAGCAAAGAGAAAAAGAGAAAGCGGATGGCAATTTTCGGAAGAGGGAATTGTTGTAAGAAAGAACCATTGATGGTATTAACAATAACTATGGAGTGCATTAAATATGTTAACAGGTTCTTCAATCAAGGAATAGATACAACGAGCGATGTTTATAGTTTCTAGGATCTATTTGTATAAGAGAAGCATCGACAATTTACAAGAAAATAAGTTTTTGCACTGTTAGCTTCACCGCAAGTATAAAAAAGACGAATTTAAATTTTAATGTCCTCTCATTCATAGGATTGTTCCATTAGACTTCACATAGTATATATTTTTTATTTCAATTTGTTTGCTAATTTGTAGATAGCGGAAATCAAGGTGTTGTTTGTAGGTGATGGAACAATGGAAATGCAATATTGAACCTGCCTATCCGGTAACACACCTATTCGAAAAACCGTGAGAATTTTTTTTTGTACAATATGAAACAGGGAAGCGATCGGTCGGGTTGGTGATATAAAAATAAGTGAAATCTGAAGACATGAATCCGCCAACCTCCACACCTAGAAATTTTCCGAAAAACGAGTAATACATAATAAATATGTACTTCTATAAAGTATGGACATGAGATTTTATATAAAATGTACGGATCCTACATTCCATACTTAGCCACTTTTTGGATCGCGGGTTCTCAGGCCGACGGACTCAAAATTGGGCCTATATTGTTCTGTTCCCTACAAATAGCACCCATAATTTCGTGATATACAAATTGACAAGCGGACTTGCGGGATGGCTAGCTCAACATTGAACTTCTATTGTTCCATGTCCTCCAAAGATAAATCAGAGTTCCGCGATATAGAAATTGACAGATGGACTCCATGGCTGGTGGGCTTAAGATTGCCATTGTTTATGGATGGTGATCCCTATCAACTATATAACATTATCTAAAAACATTATTTTCAATACTAAATTATTAATATTAAATATTGATATTGTACAATTTAATTAGACAAAAAAGTTTGTACAATATGAAATAGGGAAGCAGTGGGTTGGGTTGGTGATATAAAAGTAACTAAAATCTAAAGACATGAATCCACCAACTTCCGCACCAAGAAATTTTCCAAAAAATGAGTAATACATATTAAATATGTACTTTTATAAAGTATGGACATGATATTTTATAGAGCATGTACGAATCCCGTATTCCATACTTAGCCACTTTTTGGATCACGGATTCTCGGGCTGGCGGGCTCAAAATTGGGCCTCTATTGTTCTTCGTCCTACAAATAGCACCCATAGTTCCACGATATACAAATTGACAGATGGAATTGTGGGTTGTCTAGCTCAACATTTCACTTCTATTGATTTGTGTCCTCCAAACAACACTCAGAGTTCCACGATATAGAAATTGACAGACGAACTCCAGGGCTGATGGGCTCAAGATTGTGATTGTTTACGATGGTGATCCCTATCAACTATCTAACATTATTTAAAACCATTATTTTCAATACTAAAGTATTAATATTAAATATTGATATTGTACAATTTAATTACATAAAAGTATTAAAGGATGTTAAATATCTTATCTAAAAGAAAAACTCGCGTATTCAGAAACTCACATTCCAAAATTTTTGTACAATATGAAATGGGGAAGCGGTCAGTCGGTTGTACAATATGTACTTCTATAAAGTATGGAAATGAGATTTTATAGATCATGTATGGATCCCGCATTCCATTCTTAACCACTTTTTGGATCACGAGTTCTTGTGCTGGCGGGATCAAAATTGGGCCTCTATTGTTTCGTGCCCTACAAATAGCACCCAAAATTCCGCGATATACAAATTGACAGGTGGACTTGTGGGTTGGTTGGCTCAACATTACAATTCTATTGTTCTATGTCCTCCAAACAACACTTAGAGTTCCGCGATATACAAATTGACAGACAGACTCCAGGGTTGGCGGGATCAAGATTGTGATTGTTTACGATGGTGATCCCTATCAACTATCTAACATTATATAAAAACATTATTTTCAATACTAAAGTATTAATATTAAATATTGATACTTTACAATTTAATTACATAAAATTATTAAAGGATGTTAAATATCTTATTTAAAAGAAAAACCCACGTATTCGGAAACTCGTGTTCCAAATATTTTGTACAATATGAAATGGGGAAGCGGTTGTTTGGGTTGGTGATATAAAAGTAAGTGGAAATCTGAACACGTGTATCCACCAACTTCCGCACCTAGAATTTTTCTGAGAAATGAGTAACACATACTAAATATGTACTTTTATATAGTATGGACATGAGATTTTACAGACCATGTACGGATCCCTCATTCCATACTTAGCCACTTTTTGGATTGCGGGTTCTAGGGCTAGCGGGCTCAAAATTGGACCTCTATTATTCTGTGCCCTACAAATAGCACCCAGAGTTCCGCGATATACAAATTGACAAGAGGACTTGCAAGATGGTTGGCTCAACATTGCACTTCTATTGTTCTGTGTCCTCCAAACAACAGTCAGAGTTCCGTGATATACAAATTGACAAACAGACTCAAGGACTGGTGGGCTCAAGATCGTGATTGTTTACTGATGGTCATTCCTATCAAATATCTAACATTATCTAAAAACATTAGTTTCAAATACTAAATTATTAATATTAAATATTGATATTGTACAATTTAATTACATAAAATTAATAAAAGATGTTAAATCTCTTATTTAAAAAAATTATATTAATTCTATCACCACAAGCATAACAACGACCAATTTGAATTTTGAGGGCCTCGTGTTGATATGATAGCACAATTGGAATTCACGGAGTTTATATTCATTTATTACAATATGAAACGGTGAAGCGGTCGGTTGGATTGGTGATATAAAAGTAAGTGAAATCTGAAGACATGAATCCACCAACTTTCACACCTATAAATTTTCTGAAAAATGAGTAATACATACTAAATATGTACTCTTATAAAGTATGGACATGAGATTTTATAGATCATGTATGGATCCCACATTCCATACTTTGCCACTTTTTGGATCGTGGATTCCCAGGCTGGCGGGCTCAAAATTGGGCCTCTATTGCTCTATATCCTACAAATTGGCAGGAGGAATTGCGGGCTGGTTGGCTCAACATTGCACTTCTATTGTTCTGTGTCCTCCAAACACCACTCAGAGTTCCTCGATATACAAATTGACAGACAGACTCCAAGGCTGGTGGGCTCAAGATTGTGATTGTTTACGGATGGTGATCCGTATCAACTATCTAACATTATCTAAAACCATTATTTTCAATATTAAATTATTAATATTAAATATTGATACTGCACAATCTAATTACATAAAATTATTAAAGGATGTTAAATATCTTATTTAAAAGAAAAACCCGCGTATTCGGAAACTCGCAATCCAAAAAGTTTGTACAATATGAAATGGGGAAGCGGTCAGTCGGGCTAGTGATATAAAAGTAAGTGGAAATATGAACACGTGTATCCACCATCTTCCTCACTTAGAAATTTTTCGAGAAACGAGTAATACATACTAAATATGTACTTTTATAAAGTATGGACATGATATTTTATAGAGCATGTACAAATCCCTCATTCCATACTTATCCACTTTTTGGATTGCGGGTTCTTGGGTTGGTGGGCTCAAAATTGGGCCTCTATTGTTTCGTTCCCTACAAATAGCACCCAGAGTTCCATGATATACAAATTGATAGGAGGACTTGCGGGCTGGCTGTCTCAACATTGCACTTCTATTGTCTCGTGTCCTCCAAACAACACTCAGAGTTCTGCAATATACAAATTGACAGATGGACTCCAAGACTGGCGGGCTCAATATTGTGATTGCTTATGGATGGTCATCCCTATCAACTATCTAACATTATCTAAAAACATTATTTTCAAATACTAAATTATTAATATTAAATGTTGATATTGTACAATTTAATTACATAAAATTATCAAAGGATGTTAAATCGCTTATTTTTTAAAAAATGAAGGTAAAAAAACAAAGTTTTTTTAAATTCTATCACCACAAGCATAACAATGACCAATTTTAATTTTAAGGGCCTCTTTTTGATATGATATCCCAATTGGACTTCGCATAGTATATATTTGTTTATTTCAAATTATCCAGGAGATTAATTTTACCAAGTTCATCGATCAAGGAAAAGTGCTAAAAAAAGCCACATACTACATTTGCGTCACAACGCCATACAAATTGACAGGCGGATTTGTGGGCTATCTGGCTAAAAAATTCAATTCTATTGTTTTGTTTCCTCCAAACAACACTCAAAGTTCTGCGATATACAAATTGACAGACGAAGCATACAACCAAGAACCAACTAAACTCCAAACAAGCTACAAGCAAGTTTCCACAAGGTTCCATAGAGTAGCACACATCGACCTTTGCATCAAACAATTTGATATACAAAGAAAAGATGTCACGACATTGGTTTTCTCTTACATCTGGTATATGTTCCCACGAGAAAATAACCGAGACCATGGGATATATGGGGTTTGTTGCAATGCTTCCCATTTTTGGACTGAACAATCTTATGTGGATGCAATCTCAAGTACTCAAGTCCGACGAACATTCATCTGGGTGTTGAAGAAATATTATAGAGACACATGAGATATTTTTTTTTCCTTCCAAAGCTCGATATGTTTTTTTTTTCCTTCTTCAGTTGATATGCAATATTGCATTGCCCTCATTTAAGTTAATTTTTTTGTGTATATGAAAGTCGCACAACATGTAGACATTGCTTGCCTTTTTTTGTAGGTATGTTTCATACGAAAATTCTACCAACCTGGGAAGCACATCTTATAACAAAGGTTGCCTAATTGTACAATGCACGGTTGTGTTTCCCATGGTTTAGATGGCAGTATTGAGGAAATTCCCATATAATATGGACATTTTTCACTGCATCATAGACAATCAATCATGTCATCACTTAGCAAAGCGGAAGTAGAAGCTTGAGAGTTGCATTTCACACATATAGGCTCAAAGGGGTTTGAGTACACATTTGCTACAACCAAAACACCTTCAACCTGGAAACACAAGCATAGGAATTAATACATTGAACAATATAATACATAACTGCACCCCCTCCCCCCTTAAAAAAAAAATAAATAAATAAAACAAGCCACAAAAATTTGGTGAAGGCTATTTGTATAAGCAAATTGAGGATGATTATGTGGATGTATATGCACAATAGTTGTAGAGCTAGCTAGTTTCTTCAGATGTTTCTATGTCTTCTCGCAACTCTATTACAAACGTTGCATGGGTTGTGCAAAAGATCCTTTCTCTAACATCCCTTTTCTTTGTTATATTTTTGAAGAGAATAAGTGGAAAATGCCCTTTATGCAAAAAAAATTCCATTGACGAAAAAAAATTTGAATAGGTATCGAACAATTGCAGCTGCAACATGGAACAATGCAATATTTTTGTAACTTACCCGAGATACATGCACATGCGAAAGTAAAGGAAAAAATTGGATATGGAAAGCGGTACCAGTGCCTTGTCGCTTTCTGATTCTCCATCCTTTATATGAAGAATGTGTTGCAAGACAAGTTTTCTCTCCAGTGTGATAGCTGCACCAATGGTTCCAATTGGGTAAATATCACTACTTTGTGCAAGCTGATTGATAGTCGTGTCTGGGACGAGACAATATTTTGAACAAACTACAGGAATTTTTTCCACAATACTTGTTTCGTTGAGTGAAATAATCTAATCACAATCACCACGGTCATATATTGTTTTGGGAAATATATTAAAAATTGTAATGGATATCCCATTACTTGGCAATATCTTTTTTGCATGTTTCTGGACAAGTTGTGTAGGAATAGTCAGTGTGACTGCCATCATGCCCTCCTTGTTTGTCATGTCAGCATGCATAATGGATATAGTTTTGTTTTCCTTGTCCAAGTAGGTTCTATAGACGATCATTATGCCCCCGACGAACACTTGTCCTGTTTGGCGGTTGTTCAAGCCCTCTATTGATAGTACTTTGGGTGTTACAACTCTAGACTTGGTGATAGTTTTATAACAGGAAAACTAAAGGGAATGGTAGTGTGCAATTTGTTTTTTGCATTCTTCTTTCATTGGCATAAATCTACAAGTAGATGCATAGCTTCGATGAACTATGTAGCCAGAGTTTTGAAAACCACACCTC
The DNA here is from genome assembly GCA_009831015.1 of Picea engelmannii. Classification (NCBI taxonomy): domain Eukaryota; kingdom Viridiplantae; phylum Streptophyta; class Pinopsida; order Pinales; family Pinaceae; genus Picea; species Picea engelmannii. The sequence goes on from ML826674.1 coordinate 10,026, forward strand.
TTAGTCTGCGGAACCTGTGTTATGTTTGGCGTTTCACTTGTACTTGTTGATAATTCTTGTGAACTACAAACCATGTATTGAATATTACATCATCATATTTACTATGCCATAGATGAATAAATAGCCAAGGATATTTTTTTGGTAAACATACTAGGAGCAGAGTGTATGCATCTTTACCTTTGGCCTTGTCAGTCTGTTGATGTCTGGGATGACTGACTGCTCATGGCCATGTCACTAGTCCAACTTTTTCTGATGAAATCATGTGTAGATGAACATCATAAGGACTAAAAAAGCATATGCATTGTATATTTTCCATAATAGTTCTTAATGTCACATGCAGGGTGGAAGGAGGTGGAATACAAAATAGGGTGTCAAGGAATATACTCAAGAAACATGAGGACCCAAGCATCAAATTGTATGCCTCTGTTTTTTTTACTGGAAAAATGTGTAACAGTAAACAGGGCATGAGGGTGGGGCACCACGACCAATATTTATATTGCGGACCCCCAGAATCTAGGGGAGCTATCTTGAACCTGCCATCCCGACACTCGCAATTGACAAAGTGGGTAAGTATGGAATAAGGTAGAAGAGTGACCATAAATGTGAAACCGTTAGTCCGCCAACTGACACACCAAGGAATTTTCAGAAAGACCACTAAGAAGAGAAATTAGAAAACAAAATGGATAATAGAAAATGGAAAAAGTAGAAATGGGGAGGGAAGAAAGGCCCATTGCTGCCAAGTCATCACTTTCTAGTCTAATATTATATGCCCCCACCCAGTTTGTATATTTAATTTACCAACACAGTTGGTATACCTTTTTGAAGATTGTACCATAGAACCCTCTGTTGTTTCACAATACAATTCATCTTCCTATCCAACTAGCATGTTTCTTCCAAGTTAGCAACATTGAATATACAATGGACATGAAGGCAAGTTAGTATGAAGACAGACATGTAAAAGAAAGAGAAACAGTTCTATTTATTCCAATGTAACAAGAAACAGAATATGATTCCCATGAGAATACGCAGAAAGATACGTAGTATATACATACAGGTAAACCCAAAAAATTATATTTGAAGGAAGAAAAGAACCCCCCCCCAAAAAAAAAGGTGCAAAGTAGCATAACAAGCACAACAAATATACATGAAGTAAATGAAAAAATGAACATTGGAATATAAAATAAGAGTACATGTATCCACCTCTACAACTCCTCATCTACATTCCCTACAAAGATTCCATCGTCCTCTCCAACCATTCTATTTGTTTAAATGTAGCAATGTAGGAAAAATACAACAGACATGAAGGAGGTTAGTATGCAGGAAGACATGTAATAAAGATAAGTTATTATGTATGAAGGTACACAACATCTACATAATATAAACTAGGTGAACACATATATACAGAAAATAAATTAAATACAAAACAATGCAATATGAAATAGTAGTACAATCATGTACCTTTTTATGTCCTCTTCAACTGATGCAGTCAAGACTCCGTCATTTTCTCCAGCTATTATGTTTGTTTGAATGTGGGAACGCACAAAATACAATGAACATGAATGAAAGTCGGTATGCACTAGAGAACAAGTAATATGTACATACAATAAAAGAGACTCAAAGAATAGTATAAAAGATAGGCAGAAACATGAATGTTTGCGCTTCTCCATCCATAGTTGTAAATATGTAATTTTTTTCCCTACCCAAAATATATTAAAAGCCACAAAATATTATGAAATCTCATGGCCATAGCTAAACAATTTTTGGTTTTCTGTGGAAACGTATCCAGATATGCTTACACCCATGGAAATACATGTTCTTTACCCTCTACAGACTGTTGTGCCCATGATACAAGATTTTGGTTTTTCGTGGCAAACTACCCAGATATGCTTCTAGACATGGAAATATAATTTTGTAGAATATTTGTTGTACATATCATATCTCAAGTACAAGACTAATTCTATCTTGGGCACACCAATCTGTCTAGAGGATAAATAAAATGTATTTTCATATGGGCACATTTCACCATACATGGTTTATAAATGCATCCTACATATGTTTTATCTTAACAAAAAAATGGATATTGCAATTTCACATGTACTTCTCGAACTATTTTTCATGCAACTATTTTCTATCATGTACTTCTCGAACTATTTTTCATGCAACTATTTTCTATCATGTCAACACTAAAGCACCAACAAAATATCACAGCAGAACATATACCGACCTCACCAAATAGGGAAAATAACACAACTGCATGCCCACTCGTGGCTGTAGGGGTTGAACACCGTAAAGAGCCCCAAAAATAATAACAATACAAAAAAAAAAAACTCCAACTATCGGCGCAGGACCCCAACCCTGCAAAGCCGAATCAAACAAAAGAAAACATCAAGCACCAAACTAGAAAGAAAACATGAATAGGACCAACTGCAGCACTAGGGCCCCAAATCATAAGTTTGAGCCAAACAAACACAATCAACAACCGACGAACCAACGAACAAGCAACAACCACCAAACCAGTAAACAACATATATATCTCCAACGATTACGAAACTGTAGTCGAAGCACAGAAGGAACCTGAAAGATATGACGATCATTTCAGTAGAAATAAGCAAACATTCTTACTTGCAAACTGCAAACACTGAACAACAAAGAAGGAATAGAAAATGAAACTATGGCATGGAAACTTACTCTGAAATGATGAGAGGCAGAAGCACAGGTTGAATTGTGAACCAAGCAACAACAACAAGCAACAATCAACAAACCAGTGAAGAAGAAGAACTCACCGAACCAGTAAACAATGTATGTAGCTTCAATGATGACGAAATTGCATTGCAAGGCTAGAAGAATGATGAAACAGACAATGCCTATTCAACTGGTAGTGGACAACAATATTGTCCAAAATCACTGCAACATTGTATGGAAAATTTCGAGGAAAATGTACTCCGAGAAGCGTATTTAGATAAACATTTAAGGTTGGAAGGTTGTCTAAGGGCCTCGTGGTATGAAAACATTTAATCTTTCATGCCTGTTGGAGGACCTCATGTCATGTAAACATTTAAGCTATCAAGCCTATTAAAGCACCTCAAAAAAAGTGTCAATACATTTCAATATAAAGACATGCGGCAGGGACCAATAATAGTAGCACAAATAAAAAAATAAATCACAATACAAGGTTATAAACCTTGGAATTATCAAGATATCTAAACATTTCAATATGATTAGTACAAATAAAAAAAACACTGTATATGATCTAAGACAATGCTAGCAGAAAATGTTAAGACAAACATTCGAACTAATGCTAGCATTAATCCACCTTCAAGCAATGCATAAGAAAAATATATGATTCAAAAAGACTGTGTACTATCAAAAAGTTTGGATATGCTAACATATAAAACATTAGGAATAGCAAAGTCGGCAACAAGACCTCCAATCTGCTATCCAATCAGATCATTACATATATAGTACTTTTTATTATATAAAATTCAATGTTTTTAGTTCCCTAGCTCCAACAATAGATATTATACAAATATTTGTGGTCAAGGGACAAACTAATATGAATTCAACAAATTATTGATTGCTATCGTCCCTCTATACCTACGATAGGGACTAATAAGTGAATATAACACTCCACAAAATATTATGTAATAACTTCATGCTTTGTTGAGGAAAATAATAACTGCATGCCTTGTGCCACCCTAAAAATAAGTGAATATAACACTCCACAAAATATTATGTATATGTTGTGGACCCTAAAAAGAGGTGAAAACATAATATGTGAATATAACACTCAACAAAATATAACATTTTAACGTCATAATATTTTAGTATGGTGTGAAAAATGAGAATATACACTCATCAAAATATAACATTTGAACATAATATGATAGTATGGTGTGAAAATAGTAATTTTTAATTAATTTTTTAAATTAAAGGAAATTTAAATCTTTTTTAATTTAAATATTAAAAATTTTCATCTCAATAATATATTAACCATAAAATTTAATGATTAAATATATTATCAACTATGTAAATAATATTTTCAATTATTTAAGGGTTAACCATATTATCAATTATATAAATAATATGATTAAGTCAATAATATTTTTAGCGATAAAATTTAATGATCAAACATATTATCAATTATATAAATAATATGGAATGAAAATTAATAATTAAATGATCTATATGGATAATATGGTCAATCTTATGAAAACTATATTAATATATCTATTTCTATATGATTAACCATATCAACCATATAAACTATATAATTAATCATATCGACTATAATGATCATACTCAAGATATATAACGTCGAAGTGCAATGTAATCATAGTTAAGCATAGTTATCGTGTTCAACCATAACCATGTTTGTCACAATGTGACATAGCCATAGTGAACATGGTTAACCATGGTGAAACATGGCCATCCGTGGGTCAACCATGCTTAACATGGTCAACCATAACCAACCATAGCCATCCTAACCCAACTAAAATCAACCATAGTGAAACATGGTTAACCATAGTCAATTACATGTATTAACACTACATTGCAGTATCTAATAGATACATTTCAATGATAACAAAAACATAAAAATTACCTCATTAAAAATTTAGATATAATCTATAAAGTAATAAGGAATTTCAAACACAATAATGTAGATACCCCAAAGTTCACATAGTCATAAACTTTATTACCTAAAGAATATTAATTATTTTGAGAATGTGTATTTCCATAGTTTATCATATTGTTCAAGTGATTTATGAATAATCAAAACACTCACACACAATGATTATCCAGAAATCACTTGAACAATATTAATTATTATCATCAACCACTTAATGTTGCATTGTGACATAACCATCAATGAATGTGACAATGCAAAAAAACCATTCAGGAATGTAGTATTTCAACTTAAGTCAACCAAGATGAAGGCCACAATGTGTCATACCCATTGAGGAATGTTGTAATACAACATAACCATTGAGGTATGTCACAATGAAACATAACCCTTTATGAATGCCAGAATGTGACATAACATTGAAGAACATTGCAATTTGACATAAGTCAACCACAACGTATGTCAAAATACGTCATAACCATAGTCAATCACAGTCATCCATAATCACCATGTCAAACCATGGAAAACTATAATCAACCATAGTCAACCACATAATTAAAAGTGGTTGATATACACCGATATGACCATAGTAAATTATGGCTAACCATAATCAACATGGTTAACCAAATTCAATCTTAGTGAACCATGGCCAACTAAAGACAAGCACGGATAACATAAATCAACCATGATAAACATCACAATATTAAATAACCATTGAGGAACATCACAATCTAACCTAACCCTTGAGGAGCATCACATTGTGACATAACCATTGAGGAACATAACATTTCAACATAAGCCAACTAATAGAAATGTCACAATGCTATATAATCATTGAGGAACACTACAATCTAAGGTATTTTCTCATGAACATTGCAATGTGACATAACCCTTCAAAAACATTGCAATTCGACATACATCCACCAATATGAATGTTGTAATGAGACATAACCATTAAGGAACATCACAAATGTGACATAACCCTTGATGAATGTCACAATGAAACATAACCATTGAGAAACATTGCAATTCCATATAATCCAACCAAGATGAATATCACAATGCATCATGAACATTTAAGAATATCGTGCTAGAACATAACCCTTAAGGAATGTTTCAAGGTGACATAACCCTTAATGAATGTCACAATGTGACATAACCATTGAGGAACGTAGAAATTTGACATAACACATCAAATATGAACATCATATTGTGACATAATAATTGGGGAACATCACAATCCAACACAAACCTTGAGGAATGTCACAATGAGACACAACCCTTGATGGATGTCACAATTCAACATAGTCATCGAGGAATGTAGAAATTCAACATTAATCAACTAAGATGAACATTGCATTGCAACATTTCCATAGTAAACCATGGTTAAACATAATCAACCATAATCAACTAAAGTTAACCATAGTCAACCAAAGTCAATGATAATCAACCAAATTCGACCATAAACAACCATACTCAACCAAAGTCAACCATAGTGAACCATGGCCAACTAAAGAAAACCATGGTTAACATAAGTCAACCAAAGTAAACCATGTCAATCATAGTCAATTAAAGAAAATTGTGGTTAACATAAGTTAATCATAATGTCTCAATGCAACATTACCATAGTAAACCACGGTTAAACATAATCAACCATATTTAACCAAATTCAACCATAATCAACCATAGTCAACCATAATCAACTAAACTCAACTATAATCAACCATGGTCTACATAATTCAACCAAATTCAATCATTCATGAAAATCACATTGAAACATAACCCTTAATGAATGTTGCAAGGTGGCATAACCCTAAATGAACATTGCAATGTGATGTAACCATTTAGGAACATTGTAGTTCGACATAAGTCAATGAATATGTACATCACAAATGGAAATATTCATTGGGGAACATTGCAATCCAACATAACCATTGAGGAATGTTGCAATGTGGCATGACCCTTTATTGACATGATAATGTGACACGAGAATTGAGGAATGTAGAAATTTGACATAATTCAACCAAGATGAATGTCACAATGTAGAATTACCATAGTAAACCATGGTTAAAAATAATCAACATGGTCAACCATAATTAACCATGGCTAACCACAATCAACATGGTTAACTATAGTCAACCAAATTCAACTATAATGAACCATGGCCAACTAAAGACAACCATGGTTAACATAATACAACCACGATAAACATCACAATATGAAATAACCATTGAGGAACATCACAATCTAACCTAACCCTTGAGGAATATCACATGCAACATAACCATTGAGGAACATATCAATTCAACATAAGTCAACTAAGGTAAATGTCACAATGTTACATAACCATTGAGGAACATTGCAATCCAATATATCCTTTCATGAACATCACAATGCAACATAACCCTTCAAAGACACTAAAATTCAACATAATTCCACCAAGATGAATGTTGTAATTTGACATAACCATTAAGGAACATCACAAATGTGACCTAACCCTTGATGGATGTCACAAATGTGACATAACCCTTGATGAATTTCACAATGTGACATAAACATTGAGGAACACATAAATTCCATGTATGACTACAAAAATAAATGTCATAATGCATCATGACCATTTAGAAACATTGCACTGAAACATAACCCTTAAGGAATGTCACAATTTGACATAACCCTTAATTAATGTTGCAATGTGATGTAACCATTAAGGGATGTAGCAATTTGATATAACACAATGAAGATGAATTTCACAATGCAACATAATCATTAGGGAACATCACAATCCAACATAACCCTTGTAGCAAACCTATTATTATTATATTTTAATTATTGTAATAATTCAATGGTTAATATGCCCACACAAAGGGTTATGCCAGAATTACTCTGCAAAATATAAAATGTTGACCTTTATACATTGTAAATCATTAATAAATATTATAGATACATTTATTTATTTGGTTACCTACAAGTGGTATAAAATCCAAGATCTTGGAATATTCATGGTTTAAAACAAAGGGTGCACTCCATTCCACTATACATTATCTATTTCAACCAATTCTTCTGCCATACATTCTCTCTCTTCCAGCCACTAGAGACCATTTCTCTTTCAATTGACAATTTTTCAAATGTTCTCTTCTACCAAATCTCCTTCATTACTCACCATAAAGTCATCCTTCATTATTCCAACCCCGTCTTACCCATTGTACAACCATGGGATGCACCATCTATCTTACTCGTGTTGTACAACAATTGTATGTGCCATTTTGTAACTACCATACTTAGCCACCCTTCTTGCTAGGATGTACGTAGACTACACAATTAATGTCATTCTCTTTAATTCAGAAATCCAAGATCTATTTTTTGGTGTGTGAAGATAATATTTCTTACCATGACATAGAGAAATAATTCAAGGAAGCATTCAGATGACGGTGAGACTCCAAATTTAGAAATAGCCAACTCAATAAAAAATTTGAAGCAAAATATGAATCTCTTTTGAACGAGAAGAATTCATAGATTAATCTACTCAAGAACAAGCTCGATGCATTAAAAAATGGTGGCAAGGGAAGGACTAGTCCAAATTATCACACATAATTTCCATGGCCACACTAATCATCTAACTCAATTTCATCCATCGATATGTACACAATGTTAAAATAAAAATTACTAATATTTGACAATGAAGATGATAAACAAGGCACGATATGGATTAACAAAATCAAAATTTGTATCGATTATCATCATATACTCGATGAAGAAGAGCAAATTAGCATTGCATCAATGCACTTAGATAAATTGTGTAAGAGAACGCTATATATACATGCACGCACTAACGTAGATGTCCTAACCCGCAAGTCGGAAGTCCGCGCACAAAGGATTGTTCTTCTTCCACTGGCCCGAAGAGCTCCCGTCAATTGGCTCTTCTATTTCCCCTTCGAGGAAATCCGCACCCACAGAAAACCTCGTGGAATCTCCCTTCTCACTTCGGGAGATCTAGTTTCACGATTTTGCGAGTCTTGTGATCAAGCGACTATGCTTTCAGACCTCCGAACATCGATATGCCGAGTTCTGGTAAATGTTGGAACACTAAAGTTCTTCCTCCACACGAAATCAACGGTTCTGGATCATTCCCTTGATCCAACAGTCAACGCTATTTCACACACCGGGAGCTCGATATACAAGAGCCCTATGTCTCCTCTACCTTTTGGGTCCCGAAATTGCGAAAGACTTGCGTGCCTTCTCCGGGTCCCACAACCCTTGTCCTTTTCCACGCGTCACTTCAACCACGCTTTCCACTTACGTGAGGCTTTTGCCACCTGTTGCCTCCTCACGATATACTAGCCTGTGTGGTTTCGCTATTTCGGTTATCAGGAGTCCTAGACTCGTGATCCCCAACCTCATGTCACTGCAAACCCCGATTTCTCGATTCCCGATTCGCCGATAGACTAGATCACTTGTGTCGCGATTTCAGAAATCGTAATTGGGAAGGGATTTCATTCCTTGTTGACACGAACACCAAATTCCTGAACTCCAAAGCTATAAGATGTCGGCATGACAATATTTTCCTTTCACACGAAATCTCCCCTTTCGTGTTTTGGGGATTTGATCCGCCAAAGTCTTGGCCTCCTCTCGCCCTTTCAAACACCAAAATGCAAAAACGCTTGGATTCTGATAGGTGTCCAAATCTTGACCCCACAAACCTTCTACCTTGTCGGTTTATCAGACTTCGCAGTTTCGCGAATACAAATGACGAAGTTTTGGTCTTTCCACCCATGAAGCCCTGAAATGGAATTCCGTGAGTAAATCCAACGATCCTTTTTGGTGTGAATATATGACCCTCTCTCTCCTGAAATTCTGCTTGCAAAAAATGACCACCGTAACCTCCTTTCTACTCTGTCAGATTTGACAGCTCACGGGATTTCACGAATTCTCCACAGAGAATTTCGACCGTCCGTTCTCCCTTCTAAGAACTTCTCCAAATTTGATAAAGTGGTTTGCCACGGAACTTAACTGTCTGCAACACAACCTTGTGACACCTCCAGACACCAACCTTCTGTGCTTTTCTTTGACGAATGTGAAGAATCTATCCCTCCTGAGCTTTCTCCAACTCCGAGTCTTAAAGAAGACTCCTGCACGCACTCCTTGTGGCAAATCCTTCAATTACTTCAAAGAATTGAAGTCCTTGACTCTGCGCACTCCCTGCAGAAATAATCCTTCAACAATTTCTCAGGTTTGCAAACTCTGAGACTTTACTCAACCTGCACACTCCTTGCACGACTCCTGTGCTCAACTTGCACTTCTGCGAGAATGAGAACAACGTTAACCCTCCTGAGATTTCAGAGATAAAACTTTGAACTCTTGTGAACGCACTCCTTGCGGACAATTCAACTGCACTCCTTGCAGGAACTCTTGCTCAGATAGAGAAATAATTGAAACGCATTTCCCTTACTCTCTCTCTCTCTCAGATTTCAGACATTTAACAAGGAATCATTCATACACAGCATAAACAACAAATGCATGACAAAAAGAGTAAAACATTCATGAGCATAACATTCAACAATGCACACGCAAAGAATATATGAGAACCATGAGTCTGAATCAAGACTTTTTGTATTAATCTAGAACTTCTGTACATGGAATTCTTCTACACATCTCTCTGCTTCTTCTCTTCTCCGCTCTATGATCTCATATTAACAATAATAATACAACTATACAATGAGGGTGTCTATATCCCGTTTCCTTCTTGCACTCTAAAACTGTCTAATCTAAGCATTAAATTCTATCTACCTACATTAACTTTGCATAAATGTCTCTATCTACTTCAGACGAGAGCGAGACGCTCAAGGTTTGATAACAATAATACAAGCATGCCTCCACTTAATGACTTCATTAATATTTCAAAACATTTTCAAAAAATTTGCTTGGTGCTTTTCCAACTGTCTCTTATCTTTGCATTGGCTCGCTGCTGGCTATGCTTGCACGCCCTTACGATGCTCCTACATCATACTCCCTCACTTGAAAATTTTCATGGGATCCTATCCATGAGCTCACGCATAGTCTACCCATGCTTCTGTATTTTGGTTTCGTTCTCCCAGCTGGCATCTTCAAGTGGATGGCCCTTCCACTTGATCAAGTATTCAAAGTATTGCTTCCACCTGGTCCTCTTACCAACTCATTTGTCCAGTATGCGCTCCATCTACGACTTTTCTGCAACTGGAATTTGTTTTTTCCATTGAACCTCTGGCTGTTCATTTCCTGCTTCTACTTCCTCAGCTTTATAAAGGTACAAATCTAATACATTGAATATCGGATAAATTACGATCCCATTGGGTAATTCAATCTCATATGCATTCGCCCAAAATTTCTTCAAGACTTTACATGGTCCGATTTTCTTGATCTTCAGTTTATGATATGTTCCCTTCGGGAACCTTTCCTTTCTCAAATGTGTGAGGATCAAATCGCCAACTTCAAACTAAAGTTATCTCTTGCGTTGATCTTCCCTACATTTATATTCTTGGCTTGAATGTTGCAATCGTTCCTTCACCTGGCTGTGAAGCTCCTTCATCGCTTCTGCAAAATCTTCTGCACTAGCGCTCCTAGTCGCAATCTGTTCTAAATCCCTTAGCTCAGAAATTCCTCTTGGTTGCATGCCATAGACAATCTAAAACAGACTCTATCCTGTGCTTCTATTTATTGAATCATTGTAAGCAAATTTTGCCTGTGGTAATATGTTGTCCCACTAGCTGTGGTGTTCTGTCATCAAGCTCCTCAGCAAGTCTCCCAAACTCATGTTCACATCTTTTGTTTGTCCATCCGTCTGGGGATGATAAGATGAACTGAAAAACAAGTTTGTCCCCATATTTTTCCATAAGTTTCTCTAGACGTGTCCTATGAACTTAGTGTCTCGATCTGAAACTATGCTTCTTGGCAAGCCATGAAGTCGAATGACTTCTTTGAAAAACAAATTCGCAATGTGAGTTGCGTCACTGGTTTTTTGGCATGGAATGAAATGTACCATTTTGGAAAATCTATCCACCACCACAAAGATTGAGTCAAACCCTCTTTGTGTTCTTGGCAACCCCAATATGAAGTCCATGCTGACTGCATCCCATGGCCTCTCGGGTATGGGAAATGGTTGATAAAAACTTGCACTCTGCCTCTTTCCTTTTGAATGTTGACAAATTCTACATCTGTCCACAAATATTTTGACGTTTGCTCGCATTCCTGGCCAAAAATATGACTCATTCAACTTTGTGAACGTCTTGTCATGACTAAAATGCCCGGCCAATCCTTCATTATGTTTCTCCTTCAACAAATTCTCCCTCATGGAGAATTTTGGAATACAAAGTTGATTACCTTTAAACAGTAATCCTTCTTGGATCATGTATTCTTCCCAGTGGCTTCTATCTCTAAGAATTGGATTCTTAACTGCTTCATACGCCTCTTTAAAATCTGGATAAGCTTGATACATCTCTTTGAGATCATCAAAACCCAACGTTTTGACCCCAAACTCCTGCAATAGAAAACACTTCCTGCTCAAGGCATCAACAACTTTGTTAGCAGTACCAAAAATATGTTTAATCACACAAGTGAAATTTTGCATATATTCAACCCATTTTACATGTATTTGATTCAACTTCTCCTGTTGAGTAACAAATTGCAATGCATGATTATCATTGTATAAGATAAACTCTTTAGGAATTAAGTAATGTCTCCATTTCTTCAATGCCTATATATCAGCATAGAACTCCTTGTCATACATGGAGTATTTCACTTTCGCTTCGTTCATCTTCTCGCTGAAGTATGCTATCAGCCTGTCTTCTTGACTCAAGATTTCCCCTATTACAAATCCACTTGCATCGCATTTCACTTGAAATGTCTTTTGGAAATCAGGAAACACCAGGATTGGTTGTTCCGTGATTTTCCTCTTCAACATATTAAAAATATTTTCAGCCTCTTCTGTCCAGTGAAAATATTTGTGTCTCTTCTTCACTGTGTCCATCATCGGCGCACTAATTCCACTGAAGTTCCTGATGAATTTTCGGTAGAAACTAGCCAATCCGTGAAAACTTCTCACCTCAAAGATATTCTTTGGTGACGACCAATTCTTGATTACCTCCACCTTACTCGGATCCATCCTCAACTTATCTGCAGAAATAAAAAACCCCAAATAAATGAGCTCCATCTTCATGAATGAGGATTTGTTCATGTTTATCAACAACTTCTCCTGCTATAACCTCTGCATCACTGTAGCCAAATGTTTCAGATGCTCTACTTTTGTTTTATTGAAAATCAGTATGTCATCAAGGTACACAATGACAAATTTTCCGATGAAATCCTTCAGGACTTCATTCATCAATATCATGAAGGTACTCGACACGTTTGTTAAACAAAAAAGTATGACAAGCCATTCTTATAACCCTTCATTGGTTTTGAATGTTGTCTTCCATTCGTTACATTCCCTCATGCGGATTTGGTGATAACCACTTTTAAAATCAATCTTCTAAAAAAAATTGGCCCCACTCAAGCAATCCATCAGATCATCCATCCTTGGCAATGGAAATATGTACCTAATGGTTATCTTGTTGATCACCCTTGAGTCAGTACACATTCTCCAGCCTCCATATTTCTTCGGACTGAGTACTGTCGGAACAACACACGGACTCAATCTTTCCCTGACCAAACCTTTGTCCAACAAATCCTGGACTTGTCTTTTGACCTCTTCATTCTCCTGCGGCGTCAATCTGTATGCTGCTTTGTTTGGAAAACTAGCTCCAGGTATGAGATCAATATGATGACTCACACTTCTGATCGGTGGCAACGAATGAGGTAGTTCATCCACTACTATATCAGCTAACTCTTCCAGTACTTCATGAACCTCTTCTGGTAAATCATCTACCCTTGTGATGGTTAAAACAATATTTGGCTTCCTGACCATAATGAATTGCGGTTCCTCCTTCTTCTTAACCTCCTTAAGAAGTTCCTTCCCACTCATGAGAAGTACAACGTTTCTCACCTCCGGTTTTATTTCTTTATGTTTGATTGGCAACAACATGTGAGTCCACCTATTCTTCTCTAGGGTGTAGGTGTTCATTCTCCTGTCATGAATCACATTCTTGTCATACTGCCATGGTCTACCCAGCAATATATGACAAACATCCATAGGAATAACATCACATAGTATTTCATCTTTATACTCTCCTATCTTAAATTCAACTAAACATTGCTTAGTGACATTTACCTGATGTCCTTTTTGCAACCTATTGATGGGCGAAATTGACCGTTCGTCAACTGAGAGAGTGGAACCGGTCCAGGGTTGTCTAATAACCCAAGCCGTTTGGAATGAACCACCCTGACGGGTTTAACGGCTCCATTGGCCGCTCTAAGGTCGTAGGAAAACCAAAGAAGAGAAACTAATCTAAACTAATTAATCTAACTAAAACAAATAAAACAAACTAAACTAACATAAAACTAAATAAAACAAACTAACTAAAACTAAATACAAGAAACTAAATT
>ML826674.1:44514-62989 GCA_009831015.1 Picea engelmannii
TTATGTTTCATATCTTCTACTAGTAGAACATTTTCTGCCTTTTCATTCTTGTTCCCAATTCGGACTGTGCCTTTTCCAATGATTTTGGATGAATCATCATTTCCAAAGGAGATTGATCCATCTCTTTCCTTTCGTAATGTAAGGAACTTGTCTCTATCACTTGTCATGTGTTTTGAACATCCACTGTCAACATACCAACCACGTTTCTCCTGTTTAGCTTGTAGAGTGTTTGTGCATTCTTCATTGCTATACTGATCTTGCTTTCTTATCCATGTCATTTTCTGAGGTTCTTGTTTGTGACTCTGTTGAGGTTCTTTAGGAGGGATTGTCATTCTGCAATTTTTGGCCATGTGTCCAAAATTGTTACATTTGTAACATTCCACTTCAGTGTTCAAAGATTCAAACCTGTTGCAACTTCTTCTCTATGTTTCACTAGGTCTTCTTGAATAACCCCTTTGTGTATGGCTCTCAAAGTAGTTATTGTTCCTATTTTTAGCTCTGCAATTTACAACTTTATGTCCAAAATTATTACATGCATAACATAAACCAAAAAATATAGTTTGATACCTGGTAGTTGAAGATCTTATGAAAGGAGGTGCTCTTATGAATCCTTCTTCTTCTTGAGACCTCTGTAAGTTTGAAGCTTTGTTGCTTTGACTTTTGAATCTCATTCAAAGCTTGTCCCAAATATCTTTAGCAGATTTACAATGTGAAACTTTGGTGAATAACGTATCACTGAGACCATTCAAAAGTGCATTTATGGCTTTGGAATTATTCTCACTAAGTTCCATTTCTTTGTCATTTGTTGGTGGAACTGCTGGTGATGTGTATCCATCTACAATTGATTGCCAAACTTGAAATCCCTGTGCCTGTATATATATATATTCATCCTTATGCTCCAAAAACCATACTTTTGTCCATCAAACTGTGGTATTCCATTTTTATATGATTTGGTACTCTCCATGATCTACCTTTCAGTGGTTAAACGGATTTCTGAAGGAACTTGCTCTGATACCAATTGTTGGATTACTGAGAGGGGGGGTGAATCAGTAATAGCAAAATTATAATCCTTTTTCTTCAAATGTTATATCAATGTAGAATTATTATCCAATAATGAGCAGTAAGAAATAAACAATCACACACATACACAGTACACCAATGTTTTACGTGGAAATCCAAATCGGGAGAAAACCACATAATGCTTTTTCTTATATGTCTTGAAGAATTGCATTCATTGGAAGCACCGACTTCCTTTGTTTTCCAGATGCAACTGGAAGGAGGCTCCAACCCCCTAGTTTATTAGGATACAACCTGAGGGAAGATCCAACTCCCCAATTCTCTGGCTACAACCAAAAGGAGGCTACAACCCCCAATGTTCTCTGGCTACAACTAGAAGGTGGCTACAACCACCTATCCTTGCCTCGTCCCACCACCCTGAAGTAGAAGTAGAATTATGGAACCACTATAACCCTATCACTGCGATATATACCGTTGTAACCCTGTACCAATAAATCTGAACCATGCATCAACCTGTACCTCAACCTGTAATCAACCTGTACCATAAACAAGTGCATCAACCATGCACCAACCTGTAATCAACCTGTACCATAAAATAGTGAATCCAACCATGTACCAAGTATGTACCAATCATGTGTCAACTACTCATCAACTATGAATCATCAATATGTACCAACATCATCAACTATACACCTCATGTATGTGTTCCAACTCATCAACTACTTGTCTCAACCATGTACTCAACATGTACCAAAACCAAAATCCCTCATCAATTTCATCTTCCAAATATGATTTGTAGCTCTGAAATATACCTGGTGTATATGATCACATTCCTGCAAACCTTTCTTAACTTTAAAAACAATATACAAGCATTTTCATCAAACTTTTCTTTAGTCTCACATGCCTAGTTTTGGATTAGTCAACAACCTTAACTTGAAGTAATCATAACTTTGAACCTATATTGTATAAAGATATGAAACTGATACACAATGTTCTTCAGTGTGTTTTATGCAATTCCTCCAAGTGTCACTACTTGGAACCTCTAAGAAAAGGAGTTATAGAAAAAATGGCATACCTTGTTGAATTCTGGCTTATTCTAGAGAGATACCTTGTAGAGCGTGCTCCGCACAAAATATTTGATGAATTGATATGAAACTATTACAAAGAATACTACAGAATGTACCTAACCAACACATTTTGTATCACTGAATTTTGATCTGTTAGGAAGAAGTTAGGACGTTTTTACCCGAAACACCTGATTTTGACAAGTTTCAGAACTGACCACAAACCCTATTCTCCATGGAGTGTAACTCCCAAAATACAACGACTCACAAGATAAAAAAATTACCAAAGATACTTGGATATGTTTTCTCACTTGCATAGCAATTTATTGGTTTGAATCATTATAGAAAAAAAGTTATAGCGAAAATGGTGAGATGACCTGTAAATAACATACCTTAGAAAGCACCATCAAAAGAATTTATCCTTCCTTGCATTTCGGCCTTCTTTTCTTCACCTTCACTCAAAATTCCAGTTTAGATATCCTTGGTTACCTTAGAAACATATATATGTTCATTATTCTCAAGTGTGATTCAAATGAGAGAGCCTTGCTTCTTATTTATACTCTCCAAGTAGCTTCCTTAAAAACATCTTCTAGGTCACTTGGCCCACTTTCCTTATTTTAGGGTTGGGTCCACTTCTAATTTATCCATTAAATTTATTATTGAAATAATTTATTTTGTATTCACTTTAAATTACAATACACTCATCGCTTCACTTTATTATTTACCTTTTAAAATCTCTTAAACCACTTTGACTACTTTGACCTTTTGGGGCTTCTAGATGACATATCAGGGTCCTCCAACTTCGTAAGGCCATAACTCTCAAACCGTGAAGAGTTATGTGACATTATACATACCACCAGAAATGGCATGACATGTACTATCCATATAGAATAGTATTATCTGAAAATATATCATAACTCATACCATTACCCATCAAACAAACTTGGGTCCATTACCCAAACCTGGGGTCGCCAACTTCTCATGGCCATAACTCTCTAACCATGAGGAATTATGTGACGTTCCACATACCACTGGAAATGAAATGACAAGAACTATCCATATAGGATATTTTCCCTGACAAATTCACTTTCCTTTATCTCATTATTCCACAATTAATCATGGGTTCTCTTACTCCACAAAGAGTCTTCCCGTGAGGGATTTCACCATAAGGGGACCACTTTGGAGTTCATCCATATTTACTTCTTATCAACCATGGAAAAATAATAATGATTCATATTTACATCAAACAATATTGGGTATATTACCCAAACCTTTGTGCTACGGGGATTTGTTCAAGGGTTGACATCAATGAAAACCAACCTTAATCAACAGGATATATGTTTTGGAGAAATATGGTGTTTTCAAAATTGAGGTGGATGTCAGTAAGATATTCAACCTTATAAAACAAGCTTCAACTTCATCATTCCATTTAAATGCATTTTTTTCAATAGGGTAGTTAATGGGGCCACAATTTGTGCATAGTTTCAAACAAATCTTTTGTAGTACCCGATAATAATAAGGAATCCTCGTAATTTTGTGATTGATTTGGGGCTAGGCCACCCAATAACTTCCACAATTTTCTTTGTATCAATCTTGATTCCTTCATCTAATACGACATGTGCCAAAAATACTATCTTTTTTTTTCCAAAGATGCATTTAGATTTGTTAGCATAGAAATTATTCTCTTGAAGGAGTTTTAATATTGTCTCTATGTGCTTGAGGTGTGAGTTCCAGTTCTTTATATAAACAAGATATAATCAAATAAGACACGTACAAACATTTGTAGGTAAAGATGAAATAAATCATTCATTATTGCTTGGAAGGTAGCAGGAGAATTGGATAAACAGAAAGGCATGACCCAAATGAATGAGGCTATAGTCTAACAAATACCCAATCTCTTGTCATAAATTCTTGGTTGGTTCTTTTTTTGTCAGTTTGTTGTTTGATTTGGTTCCTTTCTTGTTTGAGGTTATCTTTAAGTGTACGTAAAATTTCATTAGATGTAGCTAGATAGTTTTTCATGGTAGGAACTTTGGAATTGATGACGTATTCATTAATTGAGGGAGGAGTATAACCATACAATTATTCAAACGGTGACATTTTTGTTGAGGTATGATATGTACTAGTGTACCACCATTCTAAAATATGTAACCAATTAATCCATTGTGTTTGACGATCATTCACAAAATTACTTACGTACCCTTCAAGGCATTATTAACCACTTCATTATAGCAATATATTTTGGGATGGTATGAAGTACTCATGGTTAAGGATGTCCCAACTTTGTGAAATAATTCATTCCAAAAGTTTCTAGTGAACTTGGGATCCCTATCGCTTATGATAATCTTGGGAAATAGATGAAGCTTAAATTTTTTTTTAACATAGATATCAACGACTTGGCTAGCCTTGGATTTTGAATAAATCCCAAAAATGTGGGAATATTTGGTTATTTGATCTACCATTAGAAATATAACATATTTTCCTTCAGAGGTAGGAAGACCAATAATAAATTCCATAGATATTTCGGACCATTTTTGGACTAGAACACGAAGGGATTGAAGAAGCGGCGGGGGAATGTTATGAGGAAAATCTCTCTATGGCATGGGGTAAACCAAAACATATGGAAATGAATATGTAAATAAACCTTAATATCAAGTATTATATATAAACAAATATGATAATAAGACAATATAAAGAGGCTACCTCGTTTAGACGTTTGATGAATTCCATCATTGAGCACTTCACTCAAAGCAATACACCTGCAAATTGTCCTCAACATCCAAGATAGGAAAGCATATGGTGATAATATATAAAGTTAGCACATTTGAGAGCATAATCTGTCAATATTCATAACAAATATGCCCATGGAATAACAATTAAAATATTTTCAAGACATTAATTGGATGAGATAAGAGCATTTCTATTAAAATGTAATCAACAGAAGAGTATGAATGACAAACTTTTGTGTCGGCACGGTTCAGAACTGAGAAACTAAAAGTAGGTATCAAGGCACCAAGTACATTATTACAAGTGTGAATAAAGGTTTTTAGGTCGAACACTTGAATAATCCATCGATTAGAAGACATTGATGTATTCCCAACTATCGATGGCTAGAGAACCTGCCACTAATGACTGCAAGCCTCTAGGTACTCATAGGACTCTAGGCCTTGTTTCCATAGTAGATGGGATGAATTCGATGGAAGGATACCTACTAAAAGGAGAGCATTAAGGAATCTCTAATCATTTAGCATGAGGTACAAATCATGATCTTGATGATTTGTAGGAGTTCGAATGAAGAACATGTTCATGAATCAAGGACCCTATGCATCTTTTGTGTGCGCCAGATGCAAGCGGTATATGAAAAAGACCCTCTGAATAGAATCCAAAAAGGAAACCTGCTAAAAAAGGAGAGGAAACCACCAATAAGGCTAATGGAATCCAAGACACTGCATGAATCCCAATGTGTGAATAGATTTCTTTCCGTTGAACACAAGGGAAACCCCCCACTCAATGACCAATGATGAAATGTTGACTGTTGGATTCAAGGTTACCTACCAATGATGAAAGTAGGACCAGGGTGCATGATAGGAATACATATTCATGTAACTCTGAGACACACTGAGGGTATGACCGATATGCAAAGTCAAGAGTTCTGATGAATGGTCGACATGGGTTGATATACATCCTTTGAACAAGATCATGAGAGATATGGAAGACTCTGGCAACATACACTCGATGATGAAAATTTGTATTGAAGGAGGCATCAATCAAACTCTCCATAGGGACTAGAAGAATAACCAGTGGTGGGAGTTAACTTTAAGTAACGAGGTTAGCTTCCTAAGGTCATGATAAGTACAAAATTTTGATGAAAAGTGGACTCAAAACTTTATGCTTTGTTCAAATACGACATGACTTCTGCCAATATAAGATAATATTATGTTCTTGCCCATTGTTTTTTGTTTTTTCATAGTCAAATGAATGTTATGATATAGAGGAGGAAACATGTGTCGCTAGTAAGCAACTAGTTCCAATAGTGGAACATACCTATGATCAATGTAAGGAGGTACATTCAGGATATGGACACTTGGGGGAATGTTTCCTCTTGGGGTATAGGGTGTCAAGATGCAAAGGATATAAACAAGTCTCTTCTTGGTTGATGATGAAAACTGCTAAGGTGATAGCATTATAATGTGAAAGAGAGAACTGATAATAGGATCAATATTGCAAGCAAGAGAAGGAGATGAAATTACAACTTAATGCCAAAAAATGTCCCTTTTTTGTAAATTTAGTCTACTTGGTTTGAAAAAAGGGGTAAACTTACACCAAATAGACGTCCTTGCAAATCCAATTTACAAGTGTGAAAGAGACAAGTTCAATTGGAAATCTTTTTGATTTTTTAGAGAGTCAGAAAATATTTTAAACTCGACTCGTTGGGAGTCCTGCTAGGTATAGGTCAGCATGCTTATGAGTAATAAATGAGGTTCAAACTCAAAGTCATATATTATCTATAAGGGACTCTCGGTCCTACATAAAAACATCTCTACATGAGCTTCGAATGGCACAGAGGATCTAACTAGGGAACCCATGTTTTGTAAGTCTCTACCATTCAATAACAACACTTTTATTTGTAGAAAGAAGGTTATGGGTCACTACTAAATGGGTTCGTACCTAAGGCATATGAGCTGCAGTCATAGGATGATGAAAATGTGCACAATGGATTGATGACCTATCCTATATGTTGGTTGACGAAGAAACCTATCCAAAGTTACGAATGGGTGACATGGCGATATAAACTGCAAGAATCCTTGGATAAAACCACAAAACCAACTCCATCCACTACTGAATTAGTACACTAGGACAAAATACTAGCAAAAACTATGCAAAGTGGGTAAATGTTTTCTATAAATAGTCAAAATAACTAATTTTACTATACCATTCACATTTTTTACCCAAATAGTGCATTTTGGACCAAATTGCCCCAAATTTCAACTATTGATTGTGGGATCCATGAGTGAAGAAATCAACAACTGTCTAGAACAGGTAATTTTAATCTCGCAGAATGGTGCTAGAGTGGAGAGAAAGAGAGCATGAAGAGGTGGATGTTGCAGTGGAGAGAGATCCAGGGGCCCAGATGGCATTAAAAAGATGTGGGATGTATAATTTTTGGGCTCTCAAAGGTATGAGGGCTCAAGTGAGACTACTCCAGATGTTAGTGAACTACTAGGATTCGGATACATAGACCTTCAAACTTGATGGGAAACCATTGAGGATTGAAGTTAAGGACATATACTTTTTGATAGGATTGTCACGTCGGGGTGAGGCGGTCAACCTCAAAGCCCAGGGATCTGGGAGTGGCATTAACATAGAGGACTACATAGACACTCATTGCATTGCAGGGACTGAGAAGGTAGGGTCCAACTCCCAATCAGAGTGATCAATAATCTAAGTCTTAATATTCTTGTCCTAATTTTGACACAGATCACAAGGCCAACCTCATTTCACCAAGAATTGAGACCACTTATGTTCTATTTAGTGGAATTATTGCGACCCACGGTTTATGACTAGTGCACCTCACTACTGGCCAATATGAAGAGCCAGCTAACAGACTGGAAACTAGGTAGAAAGAGGAACTTCAGGTTCGCGTCTATCCTATGTATTTTTTTCTTTGAGAAGGTTCCAGGCTTGTGCCCTAGAGTCGATATTGTTCTGCATGGACCTTGCGATCCAACCACTACTACATATTGAAAAATTTGCGATGACCACTTGCAACGAAAGTACTCTTTCATCGCAACATGCAAGAGAAAAAGTTCAATTTTTCTAAATCCACCCCATATTCATTGCTATCTCAACGCATGTACTTTGACTAAATTTATATGGTCAATGTTTGTCACAAGAGAGACGCATCTAGTTTGTTTAAATTAATATGGTCAACGTTCGTCACAAGAGAGACAACTGACCTAACGTTAAAATTGACCGTTAAAAATGACAAATAAATACGTAAAAAAAAACAAATATTTTTAGGTTACGGTCGTCGCAATTGAAACGATCATGACCTAACATTGGACTATAAATATTTGACGATTTAAAGATGTTGCGACATTATTTCTATAACACCAACGGTTCCGAAAGGGTATTTTTGTGCGGAAGAATGTCGCAAAATGTTGTTAGAGGTGGGG
This sequence comes from Picea engelmannii, assembly GCA_009831015.1. Taxonomy (NCBI): domain Eukaryota; kingdom Viridiplantae; phylum Streptophyta; class Pinopsida; order Pinales; family Pinaceae; genus Picea; species Picea engelmannii. The sequence goes on from ML826674.1 coordinate 52,772, forward strand.
AAAAAAGTAAAGCGGGTCAAAAGGGTGATGGTAGATGTTATAGCCCACTGACGCAGATGTTTTTGGCCCCTCGGGACCGATATCCACTCACAGGATCATTCTATATGACCTTCAAGCTGGATCAACTCTTTCGGATTCTCTGCTGGAATCCCCCTTCAAATTGATCCACATGTTCTTTTTCATGGTTTGCGATTTCATGAGTTCATGAGTTGAAACTCCGAGCCTTCCTCCTCCAATTCTGCAATACCTGAGACCGCGAATTGGTTATGGCTCCCCTTTCGCTAGTTCCCTCTTTGTGCAACCACCGGCTAGGCTAAGCACTAGCGCCTTTCACCCCTCATGCCTTTGTGAGTTCAAACATCGAGCCTTGCCCCTTTTCTTTCCCGAACCCCTGAGACGCGAGAGGTCAACAGGGTGTTCACTCCTCCAATGTGTGACGTGTGTCTACTGGTTGAATTCTCAGGTCCACTGTGCAGTTCTGCCACATTTCCCTCGTGCTGGTTCTCGGCAGTTCGCGACTTCTCTTCTTGCAACTTCGAGCACCCAAACTTTGGGCTTTCACCTTGCAAAACCCCGAATTTGTGAGATCCCTAGATCTCTGCCACCTTTCCTCCTTCTAACATATGGTTGTGATTTGTTCTCATGGTTTTGCGACTTCGAAAATTTCGGGACAAGAGTCTTGACCTCTTACCCTCCGATATGCCGAAATGGTGAATTTTCGACACGTCCTCTTCGCGGGTCCCACACAAAACTTCTTGCCTTTTTCAGAATTTCAGACCTCCGATATTCGATTCCCCGATACGGGTGATCTCACGACACGTGTCCTCCTTCTAGCAAATGCCTCAGATCCCTTCGCTATTTTTGGGGCTTCGCCTTTCGCGATTTCGCGAGTCCCGCTACAAAATTTTCGATTCTTCACCTCCCGAAACCCTGAGATGTGAAATATGTGGGTGATCCAATGGCCTTGTTGGCCCAGATCCTACGGTCCAATCCTCCCGAGATTCTCACCCGATGAATGTTGTCGTAACTCCCCTGCTCCTCTGCGAGATTTGACAGATTTCGGGACTTCGCGAATCCTCCATGTAGGATTCTGACCGTCAAATTCCTCCTTGACGATTTCTACGAAATGAACACGGTGTTCTCTTACGGAACTTGCCCTCCTACAAACACTTTCACTGCGCCTCCTTTCAACAATTCAAGGCACTAAAATTCCTGAGCTTTTCTTCGAAAACTAAAGTCTTCAAGAAGACTCCTGCACTCACTCCTTGCGGCAACTTTTCAATACTTCCAAGTATTGAATACTTTGACTCTATGCACTCTTTGTGATAGCAGTCTTTTCAACAAATCCCTCTGGTTGCGAACTCTGAGATTCTTCTCAGCCTGTGCACACCTTGCATGGATATTGTTCTTACTTTGCACTTCTGCGAGGATGAGAATAATGTTATCTCTCCTCAGTTTTCAAAGATGAACTCTAACTTCTGTCGACGCACACCTTGCGGACAAATCTCACTGCACTCCTTGCAGAAACTCTTGCTTAGATAGAGAAACAATTGAAAATCATTTCCTTACTCTCTCTCAAACTTCAAACACAAAGCCTAAAATCATATACACAGCATATAAAGAAAATGTATAACAGAAAATAAACATCCATGAGCATAACATTCACAATGCATACACAGAGAACAAATGTGACACCATGAATTTGAATCGAAGATTTTTCTATTAATCCAAATCTTTGTACATGGGTGTTTTCAACTACAGCTCTCTGATCTCTTATAAATGCTCTATGCTCATAATGTTTCTTCTTTGTTTTCAATAATACAAGTGAGGGTGTCTATATTTGTTTCCCTCTTCGCTCCTAAAACTGTCTAATCTAGGAATTCAATTCCATCTACTTACATTCATTAACTTAAATGCCTTCACCTAATACAGACCAGAGTAGGATGCTCAAGGTCTGTTTACAAATCAAGAAGTATGCCTCTCTTTAACAATCTCATTTAAGTCTAGCATATCCGCTTCAAAAACATTCAAACAATTCATCATGTGCTCAAAATGCGTTGGTGTGTACCCCATGCTCGCTTGATGTTGGTGATGCTCCTGCATCATACTCCCTTGCTTGAAAATTTTCATGGGCTCCTATCCATGAGCTCTCACACGGTCTGTCCATGCTTCTAGATCTCTACTTCATTTTCCCAGCTGGCATCTTCAATTGGATGTCCTTTCCACTTGACCAAATATTTAAAGTATTCTTTTCTCTTGGTCTTCTTGCTAACTCTTTTGTCTAGTATGCTTTCCATCTGTGGCTTCTCTGCAACTGGCATATGTTTTTTCCACTGAACCTTTGGTTGTTCATCACTTGTTCTTGCTTCCTCATCTTGGTATGGGTACAAATCTGAGACATTGAATATCGGAGAAATTTCAATCCCATCGGGTAATTCAATCTCATAAGCATTTGCCCCAAATTTATTCAAGACCTTACATGGTCCGATCTTCTTCATCTTCATTTTTTTATATGTCCCCTTCGGGAATATTTCCTTCCTCAGATGTGCCAGAATCAAATCAACAACCTCAAATTGAAGTTTCCTCTTATGTTGATCTGCTCTACATTTATACTCTTGGCTCGAGTTCTGCAATCGCTCTTCCACCTGGCTGTGAAGTTCCTTCATTGCTTCTGTGAAATCTTCTGCACTAGCACTCCTAGTTGCATTCTGTTCTGAATCTCTCAATTTCGAAACTCCTCTTGGTTGTATCCCATAAACAATTTGGAATGGACTTTTCCATGTTATTCTGTTTAGTGAGTCGTTATATGCAAATTCCGCCTGTGGCAGAATATTGTCCCATTGACTGTGGTGTTTTGTCACCAAGCTCCTCAACATGTCTCCCAAATTTCTTCTCACAACGTTTGTCTATCCATCCATCTGAGGATGATAAGATGAACTGAATGATAAGTTTGTTCCCAACTTTTTCCATAAGGTCCTCCAGAAATGTCCCACGAACTTGGTGTCTTAATCCGAAACTATGCTCCTTGGTAAGCCATGAAGTCAAATGAATTCTTTGAAAAACAGATTCACAATGTGAGTTGCGTCACTTGTTTTCTGACACGGTATGAAATGTGCCATTTTAGAAAATCTATCCACTACCACAAAGATTGAGTCAAACCCTCTTTGTGTGCTTGGCAACCCCAATATGAAGTCCATGCTTATCGCATCCCATGGCCTATAAGGTATGGGTAATGGTTGATATAAGCCTGCATTCTGTCCTTTCCCTTATGAATGCTGACAAACTCTACATCTATCCACGAATATTTTGACGTCTACTCTCATTCCTGGCCAAAAATATGACTCATTCAACTTTGCGAACGTCTTGTCATGACCGTAATGTCCGGCCAATCCTCCACTATGTTTCTCCTTCAACAAATTCTCCCTCATGGAGCATTTTGGAATACAAAGTTGATTACCCTTAAATAGTAATCCTTCCTGGATCATGTATTCTATCCATTGGCTTCTGTCCCTAAGAATTGGATTCTCAGCTGCTTCATACGCCTCTTTAAAATATGGATCATCTCTGTACATGTCCCTGAAATCATCAAAACCCAGTGTTTTGACTTTGAATTCCTGTAACAGCAAACATTTCCTACTCAAAGCATCAACAACTTTGTTAGCAGTTCCAAAAATATGTTTAATCACAAAAGTAAAGGTCTGCATGTATTCAACCCATTTAACATGTCTTTGATTCAACTTTTCCTGTTGAGTCACAAATTGCAAAGCATGATTGTCACTATATAAGACAAACTCCTTAGGAATCAAGTAGTGTCTCCATTTCTTCAATGCCTGAATAATAGCATAGAACTCCTTGTCATAAGTGGAGTATTTCACTTTCTCTCCATTCAGCTTCTCGCTAAAGTATGCTATTGGCCTTTCTTCTTGGCTCAAGACTACCCCTATTGCAAACCCACTTGCATCACATTTTACTTGAAATGTCTTTTTAAAATCAGGCAACACCAAAATTGGTTGTTCCCTTATTTTCTTCTTCAACAAATTGAAGCATTTCTCAACCTCTTCTGTCTAGTGAAAAGACTTGTGTCTCTTCTTCATTGTGTCCATCATCGGTGCACTAATTCCACTGAAATTCCTGATGAACTTCCGGTAGAAACTAGCCAATCCGTGAAAACTTCTCACCTCAAATATACTCTTTGGTGATGGCCAATTCTTAATTACCTCCACCTTATCTAGATCCATCCTCAACTTATCTGTAGAAATAACAAAACCCAAATAAATGAGCTATGTCTTCATGAATGAGGATTTCTTCATGTTTATCAGCAACTTCTCTTACTGTAGCCTCTGCATCACTGTAGCCAAATGTTTCAGATGCTCTGCCTCTGTTTTACTGAAAATCAGTATGTCATCTAGATACACAGTGACAATTTTTTTGATGAACTCCTTTAGGGCTTCATTCATCAAACTCATGAAGGTACTTGGAGCATTTTTTAATCCAAATGGCATAGCAAGCCATTCATACAACCCTTCATTAGTCTTGAAGGTTGTCTTCCATTCATCACCTTCTCTCATACGAATCTGATGATATCCACTTTTCAAATCAATCTTCGAAAAAAATTGTGCTCCACTCAGGCAATCCGTCAGATCATCCATCCTTGGCAATGAAAATCTGTACCTGATGGTTATCTTGTTGATCGCCCTCGAGTTAGTACACATCCTCCAGCCTCCTTCTTTCTTTGGACTGAGTATTTTCGGAACAACACACGGACTCAAGCTTTCTCTAACCAAACCTTTGTCCATTAAATCTTGGACCTGTCTTTTGACTTCTTCATTCTCCTACGACATCAATCTGTACGCTTCTTTGTTTGGTAAACTGGCTCCAGGTATGAGATCAATATGATGACTCACACTTCTGATCGGTGGCAACAAATGAGGTAGTTCATCCACTACTATGTCAACAAACTCTTCTAACAGCTTCTGAACCTCTTCTGGTAAATCATCTACCCTTGTACTGGTTAAAACAATCTTTGGCTTCCTGACCACAATGAATTACAGTTCCTCCTTCTTCTTAACCTCTGTAAGAAGTTCCTTCCCATTCTTCTCTAGGGTGTATGTGTTCTTCCTCCCATCATGAATCACATTACTATCATATTTCCACGGTCTACCCAGCAATAGATGAAAAACATCCATGGGAATAACATCACATAGTATTTCATCTTTATACCCTCCTATTTTAAACTCAACTAAACATTGTTTAGTGACATTTACCTGATGTCCTTTTTGTAACCACGAAACTCTGTATGGGCTCGGATGCTCAATCGTCTCCAGCTCCATTTTTTCTACCATCTCTGTAGAAATGAGATTATATGTGCTACCACTGTCCACAATGACCTTGCATACCCTATCTTTGGTCTTGCAAGCAGTCCAGAAAAGACTGTTTCTTTGTACTGGATTCTCCACCTCCTTCTCTGGTGTTAAGAGAACCTTTCACATGATCAACGATCTTCCACCTTCAACATCCTCTACCTCAACATTCCACCTCTGTGCTTTGGCAATGTGAGTTTCACCACCTTCTTTCTTCTTATCTGGGCATTCATAAGATTAGTGTCCATTCTTTCCACATGTGAAGCATTTTACCACTCCACCTCTTCCTCTTCCTCTACCTCTGGTACGAGGAAAAATGTTTGCATCAGCATACTGAGATTTTTGTTTGGTATGTTGCCCTCTCTATGAACTTCCACTTCTCTCAGTTTGAGTCTGAGGTTTCTTCCAATCCTCCTTGGGTTTCGGATTTCTATCCTGGGCAACTGATTTGCCTCTGGGTTGACTTCTGCCTCGGCCTCTTTGACCCTGCTTTTGGCTCAGCTTCTCTTCAGCTTTTAGAGCCATCTGATAATCATCTTCCACCTTTCATATGGTCATCATGCTCATCTCATCCTAAATGTCGTATCTCAGACCATTTATGTACCTGGCAACCTTTTCATCATCACTTTCGCAATGACCTTCCCTAATGTTTTGCCTGTAGAATTCTTCAGTGTACTCCTTTACTGTCATCAGCTTCTGTCTCAAATTTTTCATTCTTCGAAACACAGTAATCTGGTAATCCCTGGGAATGAATTTTTCCTTCATCTTTGCAATCATCCTATCCCAACTCTTGATTTTCTGCTTACCTTGGCAGGGTCTGTCAGCTTGCAGTTCATCCCACCACAATGTTGCATGTCCTTTATGTCTCGTGACATCATGTTTGACCTTCTTGTCTTCTTCGACATCTTCATAGTCAAAATATGTATCCAGAGCTCTAATCCAATCTAGAATCTCTTCAGCATCCAAGTTTCCCTCATAAACTGGAATGTCCATTTTGGCTCTTGCACTCATTCTTGCAACAGCTCTAATCAAGCGTTCGTTTGCTGCATATTCTACTGTGACTTCTTCTCCTTCATGTTCAGCTTCATCTTCACTTTCGAAATCACTAAGATCCCTAGCAACAGTTGTATGCCTCTGTGCTGTCTCCATATCCTCGATTCTGGCGTGTAGGTCACGCATTTCTCTTTCTATGGTTGGATCAAGCATCTGCCTACCCCTTCTTCTTGGTATTTCCCTCTCCTCTGGTGGATCGGGTGTTTGCATGTCCCTTATTCTCAGCAACATGGTGAATCTTCCCTTTCCCTGCTATAGAAAGCAAATAAATCTTTATGTGCTCTGATACCACTTGGCGCAGACGATGTTGGCCCCTAGGGACCGAGATCTACTCATAGGATCGTTCTATATGCCCTTCAAGCCAGATCTTCTCTTTCATATTCTCTGCTAGAAGCCCCCTTAGAATCGATCCACGGGTTCTTTTTTGTGGTTTGCGATTTTGTGAGTTCGCGAGTTGAAACTCTGAGCCTTCCTCCTCTAATTCCACGATACCTGAGACCGTGAAATGGTTATGGCTCCCATTTCTTCAGCGCCCTCTTTGCATGACCATTGGCTAGGCTAAGCACCAACGTATTTCACCTCTCGCGCCTTCACGAGTTCAAACATCGAGCCTTGCCCCTTTTCTTTCTCAAACCCCCGAGATGTGAGAGGTCAATGGGGTGTTGACTCCTCCAATGTGTGACGTGTGTCTACTGGTTGAATTCTTGGGTCCACTGTGCAAGTCTACCATGTGTCCCTCATGTTGACTCTCGGCACTTCGCAACTTCTCTTCTCGCAACTCCGAGTGCCCAAACTTTGGGTTTTCACCTTGCAAAACCCTGAATTTGCGAGATCCCTAGATCTTTTCCACCTTTCCTCCTTCTAACGGATGGCTGTGATTTTTTCTCGCCGTTTTGTGAATTTGGAACCTTCGATACAAGAGTCTCGACCTCTTACCCTCCGATATGCGGAAATGAAAAAATTTCGACACGTCTTCTTCACGGGTCCCACACAGAACTTCCCACCTTTTTCGAAATTTTAGACCTCCGATATCTGAGTCCCTGATATGGGTGATCTCGTGACACATGTCCTCCTTCTAGCAAACGACTCAGATCCCTTCGCTATTTTTCGAGGCTTCGCCTTTCACGATTTCGCGACTCCCGCTACAAAAGTTTTGATTCTTCACCTCCTGAAACCCCGAGATGCAAAATATGTGGGTGATCCAACGACCCTATTGGCCCAGATCCTATGGTCTGATCCTCCCAAGATTATCACCCAATGAATGTTGTCGTAACTCCCCTGCTCCTCTGTAAGATATGATGGCTTTCGGGACTTCGCGAATCCTCCATGGAGGATTCTGACCGTCAAATTCCTCCTTGACGATTTCTACGAAATGAACATAGTGTTCTCTTACAGAACTTGCCCTCCTGCAAACACTTTCACTGTGCCTCCTTCCGAAAATTCAAGGCACTAAACTTCCTGATCTTTTCTTCAACAACTCGAGTCTTCACGAAGACTCCTGCACGCACTCCTTGCAGAAACTTTTCAATACTTCCAAGTATTGAATCCTTCGACTCTGTGCACTCTCTATGACAACAGTCTTTTCAAAAACTCCCTCTGGTTGCGAACTCTGAGATTCTTCTCGGCCTGCACACACCTTGCACGGCTCCTATGCTTACTTTTCACTTCTGTGAGGATGAGAATAATGTTATCTCTCCTGAACTTCCAGAGATGAACTCTGACTTCTGTCGACACACACCTTGCGGACAAATATCACTGCACTCCTTGCAGAAACTCTTGCTTAGATAGAGAAACAATTGAAACTCATTTCCTTACTCTCTCTCAAACTTCAAACACAAAGCCTAAAATCATATACACAGCATATAAAGCAAATGTATAACAGAAAATAAACATCCATGAGCATAACATTCATAATGCATACACAGAGAACAAATACGACACCATGAATTTGAATTGAAGCTTTTTCTATTAATCCAAATCTCTGTACATGGGTGTTTTCAACTACAGCTCTCTGCTCTCTTCTAATTTCTCTACGCTCATAATGCTGCTTCTTTTTTTCAATAATACAAGTGAGGGTGTCTATATCCGTTTCCCTCTTCGCTCCTAAAACTGTCTAATCTAGGAATTCAATTCCATCTACTTATATTCATTAACTTAAATGCCTTCACCTAATACAGACGAGAGCGGGACGCTCAAGGTCTGTTTACAAATCAAGATGTACACCTCTCTTTAACAATCTCATTTAAGTCTGGTGTATCTGCTTCAAAAACATTCAAACAATTCATCATGTGCTCAAAATGCGTTGGTGTGTACCCCACGCTCACTTGATGTTGGAGATGCTCCTGCATCACCCATGTAAAAAATGTTGCCTCAAACGTCCCGTAAGAATTTTAATAGCTACAACTACAAAACATTGTAGGAAATATGGGCACATTGATGGTGAATCAAATGAATATCGTCCCATGGTAATTAGCTATATATTCATTATCTTTTTTTATTTTGTCAATTTTATATAAAATTGTGTGTGTGTATATATATATATATATATATATATATATATATTGTTTGAATGTTTGTATAGTATACACTAATTTTGCATGATTGTTTGTAATTATAAATTTGTATTTTCCCTCTAACTTTTCGTAGAATATTGCACCAAGTATTAGTAGAAATGATGTTGTACAAGCTGAGGAACATCATCATGACCAAGAAAATGAGGATTTCATGGAAGAAGATGATGGGACAAATCAAGTTAATGATCCCATGGAAGAAGATGATGGGACAATTCAAATGATCCAAGATTTTTTTTTGTTGCCGGATGAGGATGGGGAAAATGATGGTATTTATGATGAACCTCTATTAGAAAAAGTAAATAAACGACTTTATGAAGGATCAAGAGCAAATCTTATCTCCGCTACATTGCTGCTAGTGAACTTAAAGGTTCTGAATAACTTGTCGAACACGTGTATGACACATATACTAAGGTATGCAATATGTTTCATCCCATATTATACATAAATGTTGATTTTTTTCTATTTGTTTTTAGTGTTAATTAATGTGTAAACTAAGAATGCAATTTTTACGATTAATATTCTTACATTAACTAGTTATTTATTATGTTGTAGATTGTTAGGTGAATTTTTGTTACCATCGTCAAATATTGTACCTCACACATATCGAGGTTTGCATGGCATTATGAAAGACATTGGAATGGATTATCAAACTATAGATGCATGTCCTAATGACCATATTATATATTATGGACAACATGCTTGAAAGACAGAATGCCTGCAATGTCATATCATTAGATATCGAACCGATCAAGTAACAAAAAGGGTGCCTCGAAAGGTTCTTCGTCATATTCCCATAATTCCACGTTTGCAGCGATTGTTCAGGTGTGAAAGCATAGCACAATTTATGGATTACCATGCATGTAACAGAAGTGGATATGGTGTTCTTCAAATTCCCACCGATGGTTCTGCATTTAGGGAAATTGAGGAAAAATGGGCAGATTTCAAAGATGAACCTCGTTATGTTAGGCTTTCATTGGCAGCTGACGGTGTTAATCCATTCAAAGAGCTTAGGTCTATTTACTCAGTGTGGCCTTGGATGTCAATAAAAAGGGAGCACATAATGTTGATAATGATTGTTCCAGGTATTTGTTTACATTAATTTTTTGAATTTAACATTTTCATTTGTTTCAATTTTTGCATAATATCTTTTGTTTATTTAATTAATTATATATATTACATGATATCATTCCTATAGTAATTATGTGTAATTTCAAACAATTAGGTAAGTACCA
>ML826674.1:72055-86679 GCA_009831015.1 Picea engelmannii
TGGTACTTACCTAATTGTTTGAAATTACACATAATTACTATAGGAATGATATCATGTAATATATATAATTAATTAAATAAACAAAAGATATTATGCAAAAATTGAAACAAATGAAAATGTTAAATTCAAAAAATTAATGTAAACAAATACCTGGAACAATCATTATCAACATTATGTGCTCCCTTTTTATTGACATCCAAGGCCACACTGAGTAAATAGACCTAAGCTCTTTGAATGGATTAACACCGTCAGCTGCCAATGAAAGCCTAACATAACGAGGTTCATCTTTGAAATCTGCCCATTTTTCCTCAATTTCCCTAAATGCAGAACCATCGGTGGGAATTTGAAGAACACCATATCCACTTCTGTTACATGCATGGTAATCCATAAATTGTGCTATGCTTTCACACCTGAACAATCGCTGCAAACGTGGAATTATGGGAATATGACGAAGAACCTTTCGAGGCACCCTTTTTGTTACTTGATCGGTTCGATATCTAATGATATGACATTGCAGGCATTCTGTCTTTCAAGCATGTTGTCCATAATATATAATATGGTCATTAGGACATGCATCTATAGTTTGATAATCCATTCCAATGTCTTTCATAATGCCATGCAAACCTCGATATGTGTGAGGTACAATATTTGACGATGGTAACAAAAATTCACCTAACAATCTACAACATAATAAATAACTAGTTAATGTAAGAATATTAATCGTAAAAATTGCATTCTTAGTTTACACATTAATTAACACTAAAAACAAATAGAAAAAAATCAACATTTATGTATAATATGGGATGAAACATATTGCATACCTTAGTATATGTGTCATACACGTGTTCGACAAGTTATTCAGAACCTTTAAGTTCACTAGCAGCAATGTAGCGGAGATAAGATTTGCTCTTGATCCTTCATAAAGTCGTTTATTTACTTTTTCTAATAGAGGTTCATCATAAATACCATCATTTTCCCCATCCTCATCCGGCAACAAAAAAAAATCTTGGATCATTTGAATTGTCCCATCATCTTCTTCCATGGGATCATTAACTTGATTTGTCCCATCATCTTCTTCCATGAAATCCTCATTTTCTTGGTCATGATGATGTTCCTCAGCTTGTACAACATCATTTCTACTAATACTTGGTGCAATATTCTACGAAAAGTTAGAGGGAAAATACAAATTTATAATTACAAACAATCATGCAAAATTAGTGTATACTATACAAACATTCAAACAATATATATATATATATATATATATATATATATACACACACACAATTTTATATAAAATTGACAAAATAAAAAAAGATAATGAATATATAGCTAATTACCATGGGACGATATTCATTTGATTCACCATCAATGTGCCCATATTTCCTACAATGTTTTGTAGTTGTAGCTATTAAAATTCTTACGGGACGTTTGAGGCAACATTTTTTACATGGGTGATGCAGGAGCATCTCCAACATCAAGTGAGCGTGGGGTACACACCAACGCATTTTGAGCACATGATGAATTGTTTGAATGTTTTTGAAGCAGATACACCAGACTTAAATGAGATTGTTAAAGAGAGGTGTACATCTTGATTTGTAAACAGACCTTGAGCGTCCCGCTCTCGTCTGTATTAGGTGAAGGCATTTAAGTTAATGAATATAAGTAGATGGAATTGAATTCCTAGATTAGACAGTTTTAGGAGCGAAGAGGGAAACGGATATAGACACCCTCACTTGTATTATTGAAAAAAAGAAGCAGCATTATGAGCGTAGAGAAATTAGAAGAGAGCAGAGAGCTGTAGTTGAAAACACCCATGTACAGAGATTTGGATTAATAGAAAAAGCTTCAATTCAAATTCATGGTGTCGTATTTGTTCTCTGTGTATGCATTATGAATGTTATGCTCATGGATGTTTATTTTCTGTTATACATTTGCTTTATATGCTGTGTATATGATTTTAGGCTTTGTGTTTGAAGTTTGAGAGAGAGTAAGGAAATGAGTTTCAATTGTTTCTCTATCTAAGCAAGAGTTTCTGCAAGGAGTGCAGTGATATTTGTCCGCAAGGTGTGTGTCGACAGAAGTCAGAGTTCATCTCTGGAAGTTCAGGAGAGATAACATTATTCTCATCCTCACAGAAGTGAAAAGTAAGCATAGGAGCCGTGCAAGGTGTGTGCAGGCCGAGAAGAATCTCAGAGTTCGCAACCAGAGGGAGTTTTTGAAAAGACTGTTGTCATAGAGAGTGCACAGAGTCGAAGGATTCAATACTTGGAAGTATTGAAAAGTTTCTGCAAGGAGTGCGTGCAGGAGTCTTCGTGAAGACTCGAGTTGTTGAAGAAAAGATCAGGAAGTTTAGTGCCTTGAATTTTCGGAAGGAGGCACAGTGAAAGTGTTTGCAGGAGGGCAAGTTCTGTAAGAGAACACTATGTTCATTTCGTAGAAATCGTCAAGGAGGAATTTGACGGTCAGAATCCTCCATGGAGGATTCGCGAAGTCCCGAAAGCCATCATATCTTACAGAGGAGCAGGGGAGTTACGACAACATTCATTGGGTGATAATCTTGGGAGGATCAGACCATAGGATCTGGGCCAATAGGGTCGTTGGATCACCCACATATTTTGCATCTCGGGGTTTCAGGAGGTGAAGAATCAAAACTTTTGTAGCGGGAGTCGCGAAATCGTGAAAGGCGAAGCCTCGAAAAATAGCGAAGGGATCTGAGTCGTTTGCTAGAAGGAGGACATGTGTCACGAGATCACCCATATCAGGGACTCAGATATCGGAGGTCTAAAATTTCGAAAAAGGTGGGAAGTTCTGTGTGGGACCCGTGAAGAAGACGTGTCGAAATTTTTTCATTTCCGCATATCGGAGGGTAAGAGGTCGAGACTCTTGTATCGAAGGTTCCAAATTCACAAAACGGCGAGAAAAAATCACAGCCATCCGTTAGAAGGAGGAAAGGTGGAAAAGATCTAGGGATCTCGCAAATTCAGGGTTTTGCAAGGTGAAAACCCAAAGTTTGGGCACTCGGAGTTGCGAGAAGAGAAGTTGCGAAGTGCCGAGAGTCAACATGAGGGACACATGGTAGACTTGCACAGTGGACCCAAGAATTCAACCAGTAGACACACGTCACACATTGGAGGAGTCAACACCCCATTGACCTCTCACATCTCGGGGGTTTGAGAAAGAAAAGGGGCAAGGCTCGATGTTTGAACTCGTGAAGGCGCGAGAGGTGAAATACGTTGGTGCTTAGCCTAGCCAATGGTCATGCAAAGAGGGCGCTGAAGAAATGGGAGCCATAACCATTTCACGGTCTCAGGTATCGTGGAATTAGAGGAGGAAGGCTCAGAGTTTCAACTCGCGAACTCACAAAATCGCAAACCACAAAAAAGAACCCGTGGATCGATTCTAAGGGGGCTTCTAGCAGAGAATATGAAAGAGAAGATCTGGCTTGAAGGGCATATAGAACGATCCTATGAGTAGATCTCGGTCCCTAGGGGCCAACATCGTCTGCGCCAAGTGGTATCAGAGCACATAAAGATTTATTTGCTTTCTATAGCAGGGAAAGGGAAGATTCACCATGTTGCTGAGAATAAGGGACATGCAAACACCCGATCCACCAGAGGAGAGGGAAATACCAAGAAGAAGGGGTAGGCAGATGCTTGATCCAACCATAGAAAGAGAAATGCGTGACCTACACGCCAGAATCGAGGATATGGAGACAGCACAGAGGCATACAACTGTTGCTAGGGATCTTAGTGATTTCGAAAGTGAAGATGAAGCTGAACATGAAGGAGAAGAAGTCACAGTAGAATATGCAGCAAACGAACGCTTGATTAGAGCTGTTGCAAGAATGAGTGCAAGAGCCAAAATGGACATTCCAGTTTATGAGGGAAACTTGGATGCTGAAGAGATTCTAGATTGGATTAGAGCTCTGGATACATATTTTGACTATGAAGATGTCGAAGAAGACAAGAAGGTCAAACATGATGTCACGAGACATAAAGGACATGCAACATTGTGGTGGGATGAACTGCAAGCTGACAGACCCTGCCAAGGTAAGCAGAAAATCAAGAGTTGGGATAGGATGATTGCAAAGATGAAGGAAAAATTCATTCCCAGGGATTACCAGATTACTGTGTTTCGAAGAATGAAAAATTTGAGACAGAAGCTGATGACAGTAAAGGAGTACACTGAAGAATTCTACAGGCAAAACATTAGGGAAGGTCATTGCGAAAGTGATGATGAAAAGGTTGCCAGGTACATAAATGGTCTGAGATACGACATTTAGGATGAGATGAGCATGATGACCATATGAAAGGTGGAAGATGATTATCAGATGGCTCTAAAAGCTGAAGAGAAGCTGAGCCAAAAGCAGGGTCAAAGAGGCCGAGGCAGAAGTCAACCCAGAGGCAAATCAGTTGCCCAGGATAGAAATCCGAAACCCAAGGAGGATTGGAAGAAACCTCAGACTCAAACTGAGAGAAGTGGAAGTTCATAGAGAGGGCAACATACCAAACAAAAATCTCAGTATGCTGATGCAAACATTTTTCCTCGTACCAGAGGTAGAGGAAGAGGAAGAGGTGGAGTGGTAAAATGCTTCACATGTGGAAAGAATGGACACTAATCTTATGAATGCCCAGATAAGAAGAAAGAAGGTGGTGAAACTCACATTGCCAAAGCACAGAGGTGGAATGTTGAGGTAGAGGATGTTGAAGGTGGAAGATCGTTGATCATGTGAAAGGTTCTCTTAACACCAGAGAAGGAGGTGGAGAATCCAGTACAAAGAAACAGTCTTTTCTGGACTGCTTGCAAGACCAAAGATAGGGTATGCAAGGTCATTGTGGACAGTGGTAGCACATATAATCTCATTTCTACAGAGATGGTAGAAAAAATGGAGCTGGAGACGATTGAGCATCCGAGCCCATACAGAGTTTCGTGGTTACAAAAAGGACATCAGGTAAATGTCACTAAACAATGTTTAGTTGAGTTTAAAATAGGAGGGTATAAAGATGAAATACTATGTGATGTTATTCCCATGGATGTTTTTCATCTATTGCTGGGTAGACCGTGGAAATATGATAGTAATGTGATTCATGATGGGAGGAAGAACACATACACCCTAGAGAAGAATGGGAAGGAACTTCTTACAGAGGTTAAGAAGAAGGAGGAACTGTAATTCATTGTGGTCAGGAAGCCAAAGATTGTTTTAACCAGTACAAGGGTAGATGATTTACCAGAAGAGGTTCAGAAGCTGTTAGAAGAGTTTGTTGACATAGTAGTGGATGAACTACCTCATTTGTTGCCACCGATCAGAAGTGTGAGTCATCATATTGATCTCATACCTGGAGCCAGTTTACCAAACAAAGAAGCGTACAGATTGATGTCGTAGGAGAATGAAGAAGTCAAAAGACAGGTCCAAGATTTAATGGACAAAGGTTTGGTTAGAGAAAGCTTGAGTCCGTGTGTTGTTCCGAAAATACTCAGTCCAAAGAAAGAAGGAGGCTGGAGGATGTGTACTAACTCGAGGGCGATCAACAAGATAACCATCAGGTACAGATTTTCATTGCCAAGGATGGATGATCTGACGGATTGCCTGAGTGGAGCACAATTTTTTTCGAAGATTGATTTGAAAAGTGGATATCATCAGATTCGTATGAGAGAAGGTGATGAATGGAAGACAACCTTCAAGACTAATGAAGGGTTGTATGAATGGCTTGCTATGCCATTTGGATTAAAAAATGCTCCAAGTACCTTCATGAGTTTGATGAATGAAGCCCTAAAGGAGTTCATCAAAAAAATTGTCACTGTGTATCTAGATGACATACTGATTTTCAGTAAAACAGAGGCAGAGCATCTGAAACATTTGGCTACAGTGATGCAGAGGCTACAGTAAGAGAAGTTGCTGATAAACATGAAGAAATCCTCATTCATGAAGACATAGCTCATTTATTTGGGTTTTGTTATTTCTACAGATAAGTTGAGGATGGATCTAGATAAGGTGGAGGTAATTAAGAATTGGCCATCACCAAAGAGTATATTTGAGGTGAGAAGTTTTCACGGATTGGCTAGTTTCTACCGGAAGTTCATCAGGAATTTCAGTGGAATTAGTGCACCGATGATGGACACAATGAAGAAGAGACACAAGTCTTTTCACTAGACAGAAGAGGTTGAGAAATGCTTCAATTTGTTGAAGAAGAAAATAAGGGAACAACCAATTTTGGTGTTGCCTGATTTTAAAAAGACATTTCAAGTAAAATGTGATGCAAGTGGGTTTGCAATAGGGGTAGTCTTGAGCCAAGAAGAAAGGCCAATAGCATACTTTAGCGAGAAGCTGAATGGAGAGAAAGTGAAATACTCCACTTATGACAAGGAGTTCTATGCTATTATTCAGGCATTGAAGAAATGGAGACACTACTTGATTCCTAAGGAGTTTGTCTTATATAGTGACAATCATGCTTTGCAATTTGTGACTCAACAGGAAAAGTTGAATCAAAGACATGTTAAATGGGTTGAATACATGCAGACCTTTACTTTTGTGATTAAACATATTTTTGGAACTGCTAACAAAGTTGTTGATGCTTTGAGTAGGAAATGTTTGCTGTTACAGGAATTCAAAGTCAAAACACTGGGTTTTGATGATTTCAGGGACATGTACAGAGATGATCCATATTTTAAAGAGGCGTATGAAGCAGCTGAGAATCCAATTCTTAGGGACAGAAGCCAATGGATAGAATACATGATCCAGGAAGGATTACTATTTAAGGGTAATCAACTTTGTATTCCAAAATGCTCCATGAGGGAGAATTTGTTGAAGGAGAAACATAGTGGAGGATTGGCCGGACATTACGGTCATGACAAGACGTTCGCAAAGTTGAATGAGTCATATTTTTGGCCAGGAATGAGAGTAGACGTCAAAATATTCGTGGATAGATGTAGAGTTTGTCAGCATTCATAAGGGAAAGGACAGAATGCAGGCTTATATCAACCATTACCCATACCTTATAGGCCATGGGATGCGATAAGCATGGACTTCATATTGGGGTTGCCAAGCACACAAAGAGGGTTTGACTCAATCTTTGTGGTAGTGGATAGATTTTCTAAAATGGCACATTTCATACCGTGTCAGAAAACAAGTGACGCAACTCACATTGTGAATCTGTTTTTCAAAGAATTCATTTGACTTCATGGCTTACCAAGGAGCATAGTTTCGGATTAAGACACCAAGTTCGTGGGACATTTCTGGAGGACCTTATGGAAAAAGTTGGGAACAAACTTATCATTCAGTTCATCTTATCATCCTCAGATGGATGGATAGACAAACGTTGTGAGAAGAAATTTGGGAGACATGTTGAGGAGCTTGGTGACAAAACACCACAGTCAATGGGACAATATTCTGCCACAGGCGGAATTTGCATATAACGACTCACTAAACAGAATAACATGGAAAAGTCCATTCCAAATTGTTTATGGGATACAACCAAGAGGAGTTTCGAAATTGAGAGATTCAGAACAGAATGCAACTAGGAGTGCTAGTGCAGAAGATTTCACAGAAGCAATGAAGGAACTTCACAGCCAGGTGGAAGAGCGATTGCAGAACTCGAGCCAAGAGTATAAATGTAGAGCAGATCAACATAAGAGGAAACTTCAATTTGAGGTTGTTGATTTGATTCTGGCACATCTGAGGAAGGAAATATTCCCGAAGGGGACATATAAAAAAATGAAGATGAAGAAGATCGGACCATGTAAGGTCTTGAATAAATTTGGGGCAAATGCTTATGAGATTGAATTACCCGATGGGATTGAAATTTCTCCGATATTCAATGTCTCAGATTTGTACCCATACCAAGATGAGGAAGCAAGAACAAGTGATGAACAACCAAAGGTTCAGTGGAAAAAACATATGCCAGTTGCAGAGAAGCCACAGATGGAAAGCATACTAGACAAAAGAGTTAGCAAGAAGACCAAGAGAAAAGAATACTTTAAATATTTGGTCAAGTGGAAAGGACATCCAATTGAAGATGCCAGCTGGGAAAATGAAGTAGAGATCTAGAAGCATGGACAGACCGTGTGAGAGCTCATGGATAGGAGCCCATGAAAATTTTCAAGCAAGGGAGTATGATGCAGGAGCATCACCAACATCAAGCGAGCATGGGGTACACACCAACGCATTTTGAGCACATGATGAATTGTTTGAATGTTTTTGAAGCGGATATGCTAGACTTAAATGAGATTGTTAAAGAGAGGCATACTTCTTGATTTGTAAACAGACCTTGAGCATCCTACTCTGGTCTGTATTAGGTGAAGGCATTTAAGTTAATGAATGTAAGTAGATGGAATTGAATTCCTAGATTAGACAGTTTTAGGAGCGAAGAGGGAAACAAATATAGACACCCTCACTTGTATTATTGAAAACAAAGAAGAAACATTATGAGCATAGAGCATTTATAAGAGATCAGAGAGCTGTAGTTGAAAACACCCATGTACAAAGATTTGGATTAATAGAAAAATCTTCGATTCAAATTCATGGTGTCACATTTGTTCTCTGTGTATGCATTGTGAATGTTATGCTCATGGATGTTTATTTTCTGTTATACATTTTCTTTATATGCTGTGTATATGATTTTAGGCTTTGTGTTTGAAGTTTGAGAGAGAGTAAGGAAATGATTTTCAATTGTTTCTCTATCTAAGCAAGAGTTTCTGCAAGGAGTGCAGTGAGATTTGTCCGCAAGGTGTGCGTCGACAGAAGTTAGAGTTCATCTTTGAAAACTGAGGAGAGATAACATTATTCTCATCCTCGCAGAAGTGCAAAGTAAGAACAATATCCATGCAAGGTGTGCACAGGCTGAGAAGAATCTCAGAGTTCGCAACCAGAGGGATTTGTTGAAAAGACTGCTATCACAAAGAGTGCATAGAGTCAAAGTATTCAATACTTGGAAGTATTGAAAAGTTGCCGCAAGGAGTGAGTGCAGGAGTCTTCTTGAAGACTTTAGTTTTCGAAGAAAAGCTCAGGAATTTTAGTGCCTTGAATTGTTGAAAGGAGGCGCAGTGAAAGTGTTTGTAGGAGGGCAAGTTCCGTAAGAGAACACCGTGTTCATTTCGTAGAAATCGTCAAGGAGGAATTTGACGGTCAGAATCCTACATGGAGGATTCGCGAAGTCCCGAAATCTGTCAAATCTCGCAGAGGAGCAGGGGAGTTACGACAACATTCATCGGGTGAGAATCTCGGGAGGATTGGACCGTAGGATCTGGGCCAACAAGGCCATTGGATCACCCACATATTTCACATCTCAGGGTTTCGGGAGGTGAAGAATCGAAAATTTTGTAGCGGGACTCGCGAAATCGCGAAAGGCGAAGCCCCAAAAATAGCGAAGGGATCTGAGGCATTTGCTAGAAGGAGGACACGTGTCGTGAGATCACCCGTATCGGGGAATCGAATATCGGAGGTCTGAAATTCTGAAAAAGGCAAGAAGTTTTGTGTGGGACCCGCGAAGAGGACGTGTCGAAAATTCACCATTTCGGCATATCGGAGGGTAAGAGGTCAAGACTCTTGTCCCGAAATTTTCGAAGTCGCAAAACCATGAGAACAAATCACAACCATATGTTAGAAGGAGGAAAGGTGGCAGAGATCTAGGGATCTCACAAATTCGGGGTTTTGCAAGGTGAAAGCCCAAAGTTTGGGTGCTCGAAGTTGCAAGAAGAGAAGTCGCGAACTGCCGAGAACCAGCACGAGGGAAATGTGGCAGAACTGCACAGTGGACCTGAGAATTCAACCAGTAGACACACGTCACACATTGGAGGAGTGAACACCCTGTTGACCTCTCGCGTCTCAGGGGTTCGGGAAAGAAAAGGGGCAAGGCTCGATGTTTGAACTCACAAAGGCATGAGGGGTGAAAGGCGCTAGTGCTTAGCCTAGCCGGTGGTTGCACAAAGAGGGAACTAGCGAAAGGGGAGCCATAACCAATTCGCGGTCTCAGGTATTGCAGAATTGGAGGAGGAAGGCTCGGAGTTTCAACTCATGAACTCATGAAATCGCAAACCATGAAAAAGAACATGTGGATCAATTTGAAGGGGGATTCCAGCAGAGAATCCGAAAGAGTTGATCCAGCTTGAAGGTCATATAGAATGATCCTGTGAGTGGATATCGGTCCCGAGGGGCCAAAAACATCTGCGTCAGTGGGCTATAACATCTACCATCACCCTTTTGACCCGCTTTACTTTTTTCCCCACCTCTAACAACATTTTGCGACATTCTTCCGCACAAAAATACCCTTTCGGAACCGTTGGTGTTATAGAAATAATGTCGCAACATCTTTAAATCGTCAAATATTTATAGTCCAATGTTAGGTCATGATCGTTTCAATTGCGACGACCGTAACCTAAAAATATTTGTTTTTTTTTACGTATTTATTTGTCATTTTTAACGGTCAATTTTAACGTTAGGTCAGTTGTCTCTCTTGTGACGAACGTTGACCATATTAATTTAAACAAACTAGATGCGTCTCTCTTGTGACAAACATTGACCATATAAATTTAGTCAAAGTACATGCGTTGAGATAGCAATGAATATGGGGTGGATTTAGAAAAATTGAACTTTTTCTCTTGCATGTTGCGATGAAAGAGTACTTTCGTTGCAAGTGGTCATCGCAAATTTTTCAATATGTAGTAGTGGTTGGATCGCAAGGTCCATGCAGAACAATATCGACTCTAGGGCACAAGCCTGGAACCTTCTCAAAGAAAAAAATACATAGGATAGACGCGAACCTGAAGTTCCTCTTTCTACCTAGTTTCCAGTCTGTTAGCTGGCTCTTCATATTGGCCAGTAGTGAGGTGCACTAGTCATAAACCGTGGGTCGCAATAATTCCACTAAATAGAACATAAGTGGTCTCAATTCTTGGTGAAATGAGGTTGGCCTTGTGATCTGTGTCAAAATTAGGACAAGAATATTAAGACTTAGATTATTGATCACTCTGATTGGGAGTTGGACCCTACCTTCTCAGTCCCTGCAATGCAATGAGTGTCTATGTAGTCCTCTATGTTAATGCCACTCCCAGATCCCTGGGCTTTGAGGTTGACCGCCTCACCCCGACGTGACAATCCTATCAAAAAGTATATGTCCTTAACTTCAATCCTCAATGGTTTCCCATCAAGTTTGAAGGTCTATGTATCCGAATCCTAGTAGTTCACTAACATCTGGAGTAGTCTCACTTGAGCCCTCATACCTTTGAGAGCCCAAAAATTATACATCCCACATCTTTTTAATGCCATCTGGGCCCCTGGATCTCTCTCCACTGCAACATCCACCTCTTCATGCTCTCTTTCTCTCCACTCTAGCACCATTCTGCGAGATTAAAATTACCTGTTCTAGACAGTTGTTGATTTCTTCACTCATGGATCCCACAATCAATAGTTGAAATTTGGGGCAATTTGGTCCAAAATGCACTATTTGGGTAAAAAATGTGAATGGTATAGTAAAATTAGTTATTTTGACTATTTATAGAAAACATTTACCCACTTTGCATAGTTTTTGCTAGTATTTTGTCCTAGTGTACTAATTCAGTAGTGGATGGAGTTGGTTTTGTGGTTTTATCCAAGGATTCTTGCAGTTTATATCGCCATGTCACCCATTCGTAACTTTGGATAGGTTTCTTCGTCAACCAACATATAGGATAGGTCATCAATCCATTGTGCACATTTTCATCATCCTATGACTGCAGCTCATATGCCTTAGGTACGAACCCATTTAGTAGTGACCCATAACCTTCTTTCTACAAATAAAAGTGTTGTTATTGAATGGTAGAGACTTACAAAACATGGGTTCCCTAGTTAGATCCTCTGTGCCATTCGAAGCTCATGTAGAGATGTTTTTATGTAGGACCGAGAGTCCCTTATAGATAATATATGACTTTGAGTTTGAACCTCATTTATTACTCATAAGCATGCTGACCTATACCTAGCAGGACTCCCAACGAGTCGAGTTTAAAATATTTTCTGACTCTCTAAAAAATCAAAAAGATTTCCAATTGAACTTGTCTCTTTCACACTTGTAAATTGGATTTGCAAGGACGTCTATTTGGTGTAAGTTTACCCCTTTTTTCAAACCAAGTAGACTAAATTTACAAAAAAGGGACATTTTTTGGCATTAAGTTGTAATTTCATCTCCTTCTCTTGCTTGCAATATTGATCCTATTATCAGTTCTCTCTTTCACATTATAATGCTATCACCTTAGCAGTTTTCATCATCAACCAAGAAGAGACTTGTTTATATCCTTTGCATCTTGACACCCTATACCCCAAGAGGAAACATTCCCCCAAGTGTCCATATCCTGAATGTACCTCCTTACATTGATCATAGGTATGTTCCACTATTGGAACTAGTTGCTTACTAGCGACACATGTTTCCTCCTCTATATCATAACATTCATTTGACTATGAAAAAACAAAAAACAATGGGCAAGAACATAATATTATCTTATATTGGCAGAAGTCATGTCGTATTTGAACAAAGCATAAAGTTTTGAGTCCACTTTTCATCAAAATTTTGTACTTATCATGACCTTAGGAAGCTAACCTCGTTACTTAAAGTTAACTCCCACCACTGGTTATTCTTCTAGTCCCTATGGAGAGTTTGATTGATGCCTCCTTCAATACAAATTTTCATCATCGAGTGTATGTTGCCAGAGTCTTCCATATCTCTCATGATCTTGTTCAAAGGATGTATATCAACCCATGTCGACCATTCATCAGAACTCTTGACTTTGCATATCGGTCATACCCTCAGTGTGTCTCAGAGTTACATGAATATGTATTCCTATCATGCACCCTGGTCCTACTTTCATCATTGGTAGGTAACCTTGAATCCAACAGTCAACATTTCATCATTGGTCATTGAGTGGGGGGTTTCCCTTGTGTTCAACGGAAAGAAATCTATTCACACATTGGGATTCATGCAGTGTCTTGGATTCCATTAGCCTTATTGGTGGTTTCCTCTCCTTTTTTAGCAGGTTTCCTTTTTGGATTCTATTCAGAGGGTCTTTTTCATATACCGCTTGCATCTGGCGCACACAAAAGATGCATAGGGTCCTTGATTCATGAACATGTTCTTCATTCGAACTCCTACAAATCATCAAGATCATGATTTGTACCTCATGCTAAATGATTAGAGATTCCTTAATGCTCTCCTTTTAGTAGGTATCCTTCCATCGAATTCATCCCATCTACTATGGAAACAAGGCCTAGAGTCCTATGAGTACCTAGAGGCTTGCAGTCATTAGTGGCAGGTTCTCTAGCCATCGATAGTTGGGAATACATCAATGTCTTCTAATCGATGGATTATTCAAGTGTTCGACCTAAAAACCTTTATTCACACTTGTAATAATGTACTTGGTGCCTTGATACCTACTTTTAGTTTCTCAGTTCTGAACCGTGCCGACACAAAAGTTTGTCATTCATACTCTTCTGTTGATTACATTTTAATAGAAATGCTCTTATCTCATCCAATTAATGTCTTGAAAATATTTTAATTGTTATTCCATGGGCATATTTGTTATGAATATTGACAGATTATGCTCTCAAATGTGCTAACTTTATATATTATCACCATATGCTTTCCTATCTTGGATGTTGAGGACAATTTGCAGGTGTATTGCTTTGAGTGAAGTGCTCAATGATGGAATTCATCAAACGTCTAAACGAGGTAGCCTCTTTATATTGTCTTATTATCATATTTGTTTATATATAATACTTGATATTAAGGTTTATTTACATATTCATTTCCATATGTTTTGGTTTACCCCATGCCATAGAGAGATTTTCCTCATAACATTCCCCCGCCGCTTCTTCAATCCCTTCGTGTTCTAGTCCAAAAATGGTCCGAAATATCTATGGAATTTATTATTGGTCTTCCTACCTCTGAAGGAAAATATGTTATATTTCTAATGGTAGATCAAATAACCAAATATTCCCACATTTTTGGGATTTATTCAAAATCCAAGGCTAGCCAAGTCGTTGATATCTATGTTAAAAAAAAATTTAAGCTTCATCTATTTCCCAAGATTATCATAAGCGATAGGGATCCCAAGTTCACTAGAAACTTTTGGAATGAATTATTTCACAAAGTTGGGACATCCTTAACCATGAGTACTTCATACCATCCCAAAATATATTGCTATAATGAAGTGGTTAATAATGCCTTGAAGGGTACGTAAGTAATTTTGTGAATGATCGTCAAACACAATGGATTAATTGGTTACATATTTTAGAATGGTGGTACACTAGTACATATCATACCTCAACAAAAATGTCACCGTTTGAATAATTGTATGGTTATACTCCTCCCTCAATTAATGAATACGTCATCAATTCCAAAGTTCCTACCATGAAAAACTATCTAGCTACATCTAATGAAATTTTACGTACACTTAAAGATAACCTCAAACAAGAAAGGAACCAAATCAAACAACAAACTGACAAAAAAAGAACCAACCAAGAATTTATGACAAGAGATTGGGTATTTGTTAGACTATAGCCTCATTCATTTGGGTCATGCCTTTCTGTTTATCCAATTCTCCTGCTACCTTCCAAGCAATAATGAATGATTTATTTCATCTTTACCTACAAATGTTTGTAC
>ML826675.1:0-28695 GCA_009831015.1 Picea engelmannii
TCCCGTGCGGGGTGGGGGGTTGAGGGGCAGTGCCCCCGATAATTTTTTTGCCTCGAGAAACGTGTCACATTTTGCCTCGATTTTTGTGTCGCCTCAATTTTCGTGTCCATTGTTGGACGTTTTTTCGAAACATGGTTTTTGCCGATGGTTTTTTCTATTTTCGGTTAAGGAATTAGGGTTGTTGACTAATCTAGGTCATTGGGTTAGGGTTTTGGATGTCGCTGGCTCCTATTTGTATATTGTATTGTAAACAATGTAACACAATGAATGAATATAGAATATGTTGATTTTCTTGGTTTGGGTTTCCAAGGGAAAAATATCTGCGTAATGTGTGTATTTTCCATTGTATCTTTTCTGTTCTTTTATTGAAAATTTGTTTTTGGTAAATATTGTACAAGGTTAAAATCTCCAAAATGAATTGTTTTGTCCTTCAATACTTGTGAGGACACCTATTTAGAATATAGACAATGGTGTTGCATGCCTTTTCCCAAAGACACATGGGAAAATTTAGATTATGAACCATACTCATGGTTTTGTTTGTGATGGCCCCGTTCTTCCTCTTTGCAACCCAACTCTGTCGCAGGTTGTCATGCAATGTGAACTACCTCTTATATCTTCTCAACAAAAGGAATCAAACTCATTGTAGGTGTACTCTCCTCCATTGCAAGATCTCAACATCTTAATCTTCTTACCCATCCAGGTCTCCATAAGAGCTTTGAACTCTTGAAACCTACCAAAGACTTCATCCTTGGTCTTCAAGAAATAAATCTAGGTTTTTCTAGAGGAGTCATCAATAAATGAAACATAATAGATTTTCCTTGTTAAAGAAGTTGATGGCATGGGTCCTCACACGTATGAATGGATAAGATAAATAATCCCTCTTTATCTATTCTCATTACTTGAAAAGTCATCATTGACATGCGTGCATAGTGTACATCCCTTGCACACTCTTGTCTTCTCAATCTTGAAGTTTGACATTCTCTACACCACGCCCTTCAAGAGAGACAATCCTCCATAATACAAGTGACCTAATCCTGTATGTTGTAACTCACACAGATTGTCATTTCTATGCACCAAAGCTCCATGCCTTATCATATTGCTAACAACTTGTAAAGGAAACCCTCATGCACTTCTCTGGCCAATACTCAACTAGGATCTAGGCTACGTTATTTGATGATCACTTGCGAATCATCGGACTCAACGACACACTTGAAATATGTGAAACAAGATTTTGAAAGAAGGTTCTTTGTTAACCCAAGGACAACAATACATTATATAGCTCAAAAAATTCCCATGATGGCATGTTGAATGATGAGATAGAACCTATCATAATCAACAAGTATGTTGCATCATCACTAAGCTCCACTTGCTTGCCATAATCTTGTTCTTCCACTGTGAAGAACATTGATTTATTTGTTGCCATGTGTCTAGAAGCTCTACTCTCCACACACCACTCGGCACTAGAAATGATGTTAGTGGAAAGGCACAACACCATGGAGAAGGTTGTCTTCAATGTAGATATGAGCTCGCTGAAACTGCTTCCATTGCTTACCCTTCCCCTTCTTCTTCTCAAGGCACTGAGAAGCATAGTTTCCATTCTTGTGGTGCTTGAAACACTTTACATGGCTCAATGCTTTGTTCCCTTAGTTCAAAGACCCTGAGTATTCCTTGTTTTCTTCCCAAGTCCTTTGTTTTTGCCTCCTTTCTTCACCTTCTCCATTGGGGCAAGGTTTTGGCTCTCCTCACTTCTCACTGAATTAGACTCCAATTGGGCTCCACTTAGATGAAATCATCCCAAAGCTTTTCAATAGTGGGAAGCTTTTCTTGAGCACAAAACCCTAAACAAACGTATTCCGAGATGAAGAGAGCTCATCAATGGTTATGGGTACCAACTCATCTTCTTTCACCTTAACCCCAGTAGCAGTGAGTTAATCTCTCAACTCAATGATCTTCATAAGCTAATTGACCACAATCTTTGTAT
The DNA here is from genome assembly GCA_009831015.1 of Picea engelmannii. Taxonomy (NCBI): domain Eukaryota; kingdom Viridiplantae; phylum Streptophyta; class Pinopsida; order Pinales; family Pinaceae; genus Picea; species Picea engelmannii. The sequence goes on from ML826675.1 coordinate 1,982, forward strand.
CACTCATTTGTGTTGATATGAGCTTATTCTTTAATATGCTTTGGCCGCCTTCTTACTCAACTAGCAATGCAAGATTAGTGGGGACAATCACCTTTCCTTCCATAAAAACCCAAAGGTCAAAATCCTCCAGTAGATTCTACAACTTGCACTTCCATGGTACAAAATTGGAAGCACCTTCCAACATGTGACACTCTCGAGGACTGACATTGATCATTGGTGCAGCCCACAATGTACGCCTAAACCAAACAAATCAGCGTGAAGAATAATCAAATTTTAACACTCCAGTCATTGGAGTTCTTAGGGCATCACACCCTACAACCTCACACTGCTCTAGATCTCTTCACTCACAGAAGACTCGTGGGCATCACACCCTCTAGAACCATCCGACAATGCCCTCCCATGGTGAATTGATCTCTCCATACACAGTCTCGAAAGATCATAGTGAACATGCTCTGAAAACAATTTAATTTTTAGACCATGGTAAGCAAATTCTACACTCAACAAATTAATCGAAACTCTAGGTTGCTAAAAACTTGAAAACTCCTATCAACACTGCAACTTTGAACACATTCATCTACAAACACAAATAGCCAAAAATATGAACAACAAACAGAATACAGAACTCTCGAAACTGCATCTATCTTTTATTTACTGAAAGAAGAAAATTACACTGTTATAGCTCAAAACCCAACTGTGCTAACCATTTCAATGTGCACCCTAGGCTTCCATAGAATAAACACAAAAGGAAGATGCATTGCATATATACATCGAGTAATGCACCCTAAGTGATAGTGTTAAAACCTACTGTAATCTCTTAAGTGAATGCACCCTCATGCATGGATAATGCTACTGGGAATAGTGCCCCTACTCCAGAAAACTAAGTCACTCCATTTATGCATTGAGCCTCCACATTGAAGGCACAGTGATGCATGACCTCCCTTCCTGGAATAGATCATCCTCATTTTGCAATATGCCCTTTGCACATGAATTTAACTAACGGTGACACATGCACACTGTAGGCATGCATGCGCTCTCTGCCAACCTGGTTACATAACAGTGGGACTTCTCCCAAAGCATACTAGCGCTGCACTTACCTCCACCTCCCATCAATGTTACGAAGTTAGTTCCATCTCCTATCAATGTTAGCAAACTAGCGCTGCACTTAGCTCCATCTCCCATCAATGCTGCGCACATATTTCTAGGTATGGATCTGCTGCGCCTATGTATGAATCCACTGTCACCACTGCGCCATGACGGAGGACCGACTACCGAGCAAACAAGGGAAAAAAATCAGATCTACAAACTCTTATTTTCTCCAAGTTCATCTTGTGGTTGTTTTTTCAAGTGCTCAGGTGGCTTCGGAGTGCTAAGGATTGAAGAGTTTAATGGTGAAATTGACGCTGAATTTCCAAACAAAAGGCATTTCATATTTATTTTTATTCCAAATTCCCATCTTTTGCTTTCATGTTTGGTTTGGTTAAGGCTTGAAAACGGCTCCAAAACCATCATGGAAAAACTGTATTGAACAACTCGCAATTTTGGATGAAGTTGGAGCCTAATTGGCTCAAATGTAAACCATGCAATGATAAAACCTATAGGAGAATACACTGGTTGAAATTCCACATTGCTGCACTCCCGAGGACAACTTAGTTTGTAAAAATACAACTCTTGAAATCGTGGGATAACTTGGACAAGATTGAATGGTGTTAATGCCATGAGTAAGCAGTGAGAAATCAAAGCAGTGGTATTGACAATGGGACACCTAAAATTAACGCAGAAATCAAAGCAGTGGTATTGACAATGGGACACCTAAAATTAACGCAGGGGTCATGACTTGCTTTAAGCCACACAATGAAGGTCTAGATCACTAGGAGCATGGGAAGGATTTGCATGCTAGGGATTTCAATCATGGGAAATAAATGTTCAAAGTACTTAGGATAGTACATCATTTGGCCCATCCACTACTACAACCAAAGTAGTTAGTTCTAGTTTTTTTTGTTCATAGTATATATTTTGGTGTGCAAAACACCTTTGATTCACGTGAAAAGGCAAAGGAGCACTAATAAATATAAATATAGAACACTATAAATAGATGGAGAGATTGGTCATTTTTTTCCTTTAATGTTTTGAAGGAAAACCAATTATGTTCGATGAAGTTGTTGTTTGTATCTAAGGATTAAATTCCTTAATTATGAGAACTTTACATGATCGATTTAAGACATTGAAATGGTTGATATCATGGAAAGGTAAAGATTTGAAGGAATTTTAGCAAAAGATAGGATGCAATTTTATGTTAGACGATTGAAAATATGGTTGGATAGAGATGGAGGGAAGTTACCATAATCAATTCTTTGGTTTCATACCCTGTAGTTACAATGTTTTCATATTAAGGATCAAACTAAGTATCTTTTTTTTTTTTCAAGGAAAACCTCATGTGACATGTAAGGGGTGCTTCTCATTATTTATGGATGACATACTTAGTAAATTGATTGGTGTAAACTAATGCACCTGTAACACACCCACGATGGGGCATAAAAAATCCGTTCTCCTTGAGAGAACAATACCCTCATTAAGGGGTCTCTATTTCATTCTTCTCTTCCATGGCTTTCCAGTCGCGGTCTCCATGCTCCGAACTGAGTTCAGAACTAGAAAATATCCTCTTCTAAGTCCTTCGAGTTCTTCCATTCCCCTTATACTTGCATATGATCATGAGTTGTGACCAGATGCCAAAAAAACATGCGCTAAGACAACCACCGTACAAATTCCCCCGAAATGGCAATTCTCTGAAGTTCACAATCCGACGTCGTGTGTCCTTGGGGATTTTGATGGTCCTAATTCACTTTGGGACTTCGACATTCGGAAGTTTCAAACATTCCTACGCCTTTTTCCTTCAAATTACGATGTACCGAAAATTACAGATCGAGTGCCACGCGTCCCTTCGCAATCAACAATTGTGATCCACTTCGAGACTCTAGCCTTCGGGAATCTCAACTCTCAACTTCTCCACGCTCACTTGCTCCCGGAGCGTTTCACTCAGAGTCCACGATCTATTGACGTGTGTCCTCCCACAGATCGACGACCCCCAACTACTTCGGCTATTTGGGCTTCGAGAGTTTCAAACTGCTATGAACTCGTTCCTCCTAGAGTGCTTTCACCCGGATACAATGAATTTCTGCCATGCGTCCCCCTAGATCCGATGGTCCAGTTTCTCTTCGACTCTTCAGGCTTTGGGAGTTTCAACTCCTGCGCACTCGTTCCTCTCCGGAGTGATTTCACCCAAATACAACAGATTTCTGCCACGCGTCCCTCTGGATCTGATGATCTAGGTTCACTTTGGGACTTCGACATTTAGGTGATCCGAACGCTCCAACAATCCGTCCTCTCAGAGTACATTCTTTCGGAGTCAAAGATTGTGCGCCACGTGTCCTTCCAGATCAACGGTCATGGTTTACTTCGGGATTTCGACGTTCAGGAGTTTCACCTTTCCACACTCACTTTCTCTCGAAAGGATTTCACCCAGAGTTAATGATATATCGATGCGTGTCTCCCACGAATCAACGACTATAGATCACTTCAGGGCTTCGCTCTTCAGGAGTTTCAAAGTACTCACCAACGCAAACCTCCAGAGTGAAATCCTCACGGAGTGTCAAATCTTCGAACACGCATCCCCTACTATCAACGGTCAGGATGAACTCTGACACTTCGACCTTCCAGAGTTCTCGCCTCTTGCCATAAGCTTTCCTATGGAGTGACTTTTCTCTGAAGTGTTAGATATTCTGACACCTGTCCTCGGAGATCGACGACTCAGGTGAACTCCGACCTTTGGGCCTTCGGGAGTTCTCGCTTCACACAATCCATTTTCCTCCAAAGAACTAAACCTCCGAAGTGAAGGATCTGGTGCCATGTGTCTCCTGGCGCTAATGACTAGGATGGACTTTGCACTTCGGGAGGATGACTCACTCCTCGAATGAAATCTATCGGAGTTGGTCAATGCCAGGCTGACTACCTCATAGATCTGACGATTAGGATGGCTCCCGGGAATCCTCAGATCTAAGGCCAAGATTAACTTTAGGACTTCGGGACTTCGAGGATTTTACCTCCCTTACGATGAAATTGCTCAATTCGTCGAACTCGCGAAGTCTGATGGACTCAAGGGGTTAACTCCTGCGCTCCTTCCTGTATCCAATGGTCACAACAAACCTTGGCTCTTCCCGAACACATCTCGTTCATTCGTCTTCCAAACAAAGGAACCTTCCCTTTCGATACTTCAATCTTGCTATTATTCCTGAGCTTTGTTAGCTCTGAAAGGCTTAAGAGATTTGCGCTCTTTCTCTTGAACTTAACCCTTGGAATAATTCTTCTGCGCACCCCCCAAGCTCATTCCTCAACTCTAGAACTTAAGTGGTTCTCGGTCTTTGCCTGCCTCGCAGAGAGCCTGTGCATACGTGCACTATATCTCCCGAGCTTTAATAGACTCCTTCCTCCAAGGGACTCAGAACGACTAGGAGTGTCGACATGCATACGTGAAACTGTGCCCAAGGTTGAAAAAATCATAGTTCGTGGCTCTATCTTAAGCCACCACAGGGCACAAGCATTTATGAGTACAAATCATGTCAAATCCATATAATTTATTACTTGCCTAATTACACAATCAAGCAAACACAAAAAGGGATATAGTATAAATCATTAATCAAACATATCCATCCCTGCAACATTCATAGGATATCCAACTTTAATTCACAGTACCACTTAAATACACAAGATATGTGATTACTTATCTATTATAGGTGGTATCAAACTAACTGACTGTGGGTGTTCGTCCTTCCACCCAACCATAGGCTTAGAGGCATTCATTCTTAACACTCTGGCCACCCCCATGCCAAGCCATGATATCACCAGGGAACTCTCACAGTTTCTCAAGGATTCTTTCTCTGTTCCAGCTTCTACTCGGGTTCTGGTTTCTGCAAACTTTCAGAGATTTATTTCTCTGTCATGGCCTTGGCGAGGTTTATCAGATGCTCACTCAACATCAAGCTCACGACCTTCTGTTCATCATCCGCTGGAGAGCTCCGCACGTTTTCCTCTTTGTCTCTATCTATCTATTTCCTTGTCTCTATTTTCTGTATATCTTTTCCCAGGATGGTTCTCGACCCATCCTATTCCTTCTGTCAGAAGGAAACTTAGGTCAACTTGGTCTAACATACCTAGTGGTACTTCAGGTTGACATTCTGCAGCTAGACCATGCTTCCATTCATGGGAGTGGTTGATAATTCAACCACTAGTCCTTTCTTCATTAACTGATTTCTCTCCTTGGGATCCTAAGGAGGTTTATTATCTTCATCAAAGGGAAATTTGGGGTTATTTGATATAATGAACCCTCTCTTATAGTTTTCACATTCTTTCCTCTAGTGATATCATGGCCAATACTTTCAAGGCTTCACCTCCACAGTTAGTTATTGGCAACTCAAACAATAATACATTTACACTGTTCCCATGCCACAACATGGTGACCCTAATTAATTATTAATTACAAGTTGGGGGAAACATGGTGTTACAATCCCCTCCCCCTTAAAAGGAAACACTGTCATCGATGTTCTTTCTCAGTAACACTTGACATTCTTTTCTCATTCATCCACTTCAGAAGTCTTGACCTTCTTTCTTGGTCAGGTCCTTTTTCATACCCTTAATCTTTGTCACCTGCTTTCAATAATTCTTAGACAACAATCACATTAATCATAGTCTCATGCGAAAACATTTTATTGTTGCATAAAATTTCCGGGAAAATTTCATATTCTAGCACAATAATTATCTGCGTAGTTTGTGGATTTGTATCCATAGGGTTGTCTTGTTATCCATGCTTGCTTTTTTTCCTTGACATACCCATTGGGTGCATGATCCCCATCAATAGTTTACAAGAACTATCAAGGTCTCATCTTCCTTGTGGTCACTCACCCTCCAGGCCCAGGCTCAAGCATCCCCTTCTCTGCTATATAGTCCCTCGGGTGATCCATCTTGCCTTGCCAAGGTTTTCTCGTAGAGGAAGAACTACCCATTGTGTGCATGATCCCAATCAATAGTTTACAAGAACTATTAAGGTATCCTCTTCCTTGCGGTCACTCACCCTCTAGGCCCATGCTCAGGCATCCCCTTCTCTGTTATACAGTCCCTCGGGTGATCCATCTTGCCTTGCCAAGGTTTTCTCCCACAGAAAGAATTCCAGAGACTCTATTGAGTCTTATAGTTGAGGCATCCCTCCGGCTTGTGTTACCTCAACAAAATATATTCTAGGAGATCATGGATTACCATGGGGTTCTCATGGCTCAACAATAGCCATTTTTCATGCTTTTACAGCTTGACAACCTTTCGACTCAGCTAAAGTTAGGCACGAAGGTTACTCTCCTTCTCTTGGCACATAAATAGTTAGGGATGAAGGTTACTCTCCTTCTCCCGACTCAATCATAGATAGGGACGAAGGTTACTCTCCTTCTCCAGAGCCAGTCTCCATTTCATGCGATTGGATAATACTCTTTCTCATAGTTCTCCCTCGAATCCGAGAGCTCAGTTTCTCATCTCTTCACTCTTCGCAGATCTTTCCCTTTCATCTGTATCACATGTATACAAAAATTCATGAGACATCATAAATTTTAAATTCAAAAAATTTTCTTGTAAATCTGTCATCCGTAGATTTCCAAATTCCACATTATGTTCTCATATTTGTTTCGCACAGGAACCAAATTCATAATTATGAGACTTTCCTTCCCATAACGGTTTGGCTCAACAGGAAATTGGTCTTCCTTATGGATTACAACGCTTCCATATTCAAGACTCCTTTGCTTCCTACACTTCAAATTCAATCAACCAAACAAATTGTTATTTTCTCATGCTCATACATTTTATTGCATCTTTATAACGTCATCGCAAACAATTTCAGAATTTTGCATACTAACAATCAAATTCACTTTCTCAAAAAGGAAACACCATTCCTTGCAGTATGGCTCAGTAGGAAATTGGTATTCCTTATGGGATTACAATACTGCCATATCCAAGACTCATTTCCTCCTGCAGTTTCAACATTCCTTAGCCAAACAAATTGTTAGTTTCCATGCACATTATCTTTTCAAAATCGGCCATACTAACAGTCCAAGTCATCTCCATCTATTTAAGGATATCAAGCAAAAATGATACATCATCCCTTACCTATGCATCATTTCAGCCTACCAAAATTTTCAAAATGTAATTCAGATATCAATTGATTTTAATGAATGTGCCAACATTCGTGGGCACATTCATACCCAATGCACCCTTGCATTGATTTTAAGTTTCCCATACTTTACGACAAGTACTTTTCCATGGTGTGTTGGAGTTTAGCCAAGCTTTTCACCATATGGTTTATTTATTCTCATTCATTGTTGCAACAAGACTATGCTTGTGGTTACATGATGATCATGATCCCAAATTAGTACATATGACACTACAATTTTCACATGAATTCCTTTAATCATTCCTCCTTCATTAACAACCAGGGTGTCAACACTCATGGCCACCCAAATTTGGTTTTCTCTAACACCTATACAATGTAAGCAGAAATTTTGGAAGGTCCTCCTTCTTCAATGGGAAATCCATTGTTTGTCCTTTATGTAAACATGCATTTCCTCAATGCATTCCATGCAATGCGCTAACTATGAGCACCTTTATTCCCATAAAAATAGTTCCCGCGACCACAGTCTAACGTAGAGTGCTAAACTCTACCTTCCTTGACTGGCTCGGATGAACTCTATTTTCTCTTCATGCGATCGAGAGCTATGACCTTAGCTCTATTCTTTTCAGGCACTATCCTTTGAGCTCCCATGTACGGGTGTTATGATCTTGGCTAAAACCCTTGTCTGCAATTCGACGGTGAAGATCCGTCTTTCCCCGGATCCAACGACGACAAGGGATTGCGGAGCCTCAACTATCTCACGGTTTAATTCTCCTTCCGACCTCCGCAACAAATACGGGTCGTTCGGTCTACGATCGGATCCCAAACTCAAAAAAACACTATATTGAATTTAGATTACGGGTACAGGTTTCGACGTTAACCCGTGTGCATATGAAATCTATGCAATGATCGCGGGCCGTCGATCATAGCCCTCGATCGATTTTAACCACACGATTTCCAAATAATAATTCCAACATACAAATGTTTGGCCGAGAATTTAGATTGAGAACTTGATTTGTCAAATCTAGCCATCGAACCCAATCACAGTACGAGTTTACGGGGCGTTAACGCGTGGGTTCTGTTAGCGATAAAAAATGAATTGAAAATTATTTCCAAATCATATGATAAGAGGAGCATTAGGTAGAAGATTTATTTTTAGGTTTGAAAGTCATGAAGTCTTTGAGAAAGGCTTATAATCATATCAATTCAATAAAATGAGGATTTCACCTCATAAAATAGACCAAAAGTAAATTTTAGCTTTCGATGGCTAAATGGTAATTTTACAGTGTTGTGAGCTGTCGAAATTCAGGGCTTTCGGCAGCTAAATCAAATTTTCAAGGGCAAATGAGCTGTCGAAAGTGCAGAAGAGTCTGTTTTTACTGTGTTGAGTCATCATTTTCAAATGATGATTATGAGCGTCTGGAGAATCATTTTGAGAAACATGTAGAGGATTTTGTTACTAACACCTCAAATAACAATAACCTCTCTCAATTTTCCTATAGGTGTCATAGATTGGGAGAATCAAATTCATCTCTAAGCCCTAACTTTTGGATCTCAGAATTTCCATGTTTGATACATGTTTTTGAAATGAAGATCCCGGGAAAATGAAAATGCATATCCAATAAATGAGAGAGGTTTTTCCTCAAATCAAACAAATATTAAAAAACCTCTCTCAATTTTCCAAGATATGTTTTTATTTGACAGATATAGGTGAATCTTTGAGAGGAATATTTCCAGAATTTATTGCAGCTTATCAAGGTTCACAAAGGTACTGTTAGTTGTCGAATCTTGGACTTTCAACAAATTATCCTACTCTGTTTCAGGCACGTAAGCTGAAGAAAGAGCAGGGACTGGAAGATCGATCTTCTTTTTGCACAGATCTCCATTTTTTCATTCCAAAAGGCACAAAGGGGGTTTCTATTCCAAGATAATAATTAAAGGCATCCAAATCACCCTTGTGTTCCAGTTTTTGAGGCATCAGGGAGGAGAAAAAAACCAAGTATGTAACCTATTTTTGGCTAAAATTGTATTTTTGACCAAGTGGCATTTCGACTTGATACATCATCTTATGAAGACCTGTTGGAGTTGTCGAAGTTTGCAGAAGATGACTTGATAATGGTTTTACCCTCATTTTAGGATTAGATCCTATATATCATATTATTTGATTTTGCTCTATTAAAGGGATGTAAGATTTAATTTTATAGGATCCTGAACTAATTTGTAAAGGCTATAAAGCTAGTGATTCTGTAGATGATTGGGGGATTCTGGGAGACTACACTATATTGTTTTGTAATAGATTCTTTTTGGATATAATACATATACACAAGCTTCTTTCTCTGTTACTATTAGATTTCCATTCTCTTATACTTTCTGTGCTTATGATCAGATTACTTTTTCTGTTTAAGTTTGTCTAATTGCTGGTGACTGTCATCTCACCTTGTCAATTCATAAACTGATTGAATAGTAATCTGTACTATTTTTATTCATCCCATCATGTATATGGCCTGGTTGATAAATATAGTCTTCTTCACCCACCAAGTTCAATTATTCATCTAATTTTTAACTCTTGAAAGCATTGTCTTACCTGGTTATATATATTTAAGTGTCTTGCGAGCGAACGAGTTGGTTAAGTTATCCCATTCGATCCAATAAACACATAAAATCAATTATACTTAAAGTTACCAATATTACACACTTCTACAGTCAGGGAGTGATTTCTTGGAGTGATAACAAAATGGCGTCGTTGCCAGGGAACGAAAGTGAAAGTAGATTTTCCTTGGGAGAACGACATAGATCTGTTTCTTGATGGCAGACAAGAGACATGCATAAAATTCAACTGTAATCATTTGCCTGGCGAATCCACATTAAAGACTCCACTGGGTAAGATCTGGTTGATAAAAGATGAAGAGGCTAAAATCAAGATCCATATATCAGTTCATTAGTTTGCTTCATGAACTTTTGTTGTTCTTTATTATCTCTTTCATATCTTTCCCTTCACATGTTAAAAGAATTATCCTCTGTTTTGTATATTCTGATGATTATCAACCTTTTTTCATATATCCATCTTTCGAAGAAGATTTGCAGCCTGCTTGCATTGTAGAGGTTGATTCAGTATTTTTGCCTCGGCCTGTTCAAAAAAATGACCATAGTATTTCATTTCCTTTAGAATCTGATCATCCATGTGATCTTGAAAAGATAGAAATTGTTTCAAAACCATTTCAGATCTCAGCCCCTCTTGCCATAATTTCCGAACCTTGTCAACAACTTACCATCTCTCATGATAAACCCACAGCCTTCAAGTTAAGATCCGGATGAAGATGTTCAAGCCTTTAAAGTTGCCCCTTTTTCTTCATCCTTATCCTGATGGCTGTTATGAATATCTCCCTTGGTTTTCCAGAGAGAATCAAGCTTCAACTGAAAGACACTTGGAATCCTTTTTGGATTTTGTTGATCGTTTTCAAATTGTTTATGAAGATGTGATCATGAGATATTTTTCTAAATCTTTGATCAAAGATGCTGCTATATGGTTTAAGGGTCTGAGAGTTGATTCTATTGGTTCTTGGATCGAGTTCTCCAATGTTTTTATGAAGTATTGGGGTGATCACAAATCACTAGATTTATATCTCGCTGATTTATATGCTTTGAAGAAAGAACATAATGAAACCTTGCTTGCTTTCAATCGAAGATTTTATAACATTTACCATGGTATGCCTTTAGAAATTTGGCCTACAGAAAAAGCTGCCATGATTCATTATGTTATGGGGTTATATTAAGAACTCGTTCTTCTTCTGCTAGAAAGGAACTCTTCGCCATTCAATAGTTTGTTTGAAAGCGCTTTAGAGGTGGAGGAGAACATCATTGTTTCCAGGAGGATTCGAGAGCAGTCTTAGTTTGAAAATCTACATCTACTTGAGCCAGCAGAATGTCAGTACATTTTAGGGCAAGAAAGCAGTGAGTATGAAACAAATATAGAATAACAGCCTGAAGGTGAGTATATTTCAGATTCAGAATCAAATTCTTCAGTATGTGCAGAGTACTCCAGAGACAGGTATGAGTTTGAATTTTATGACCAGTTTGCAAATCGGGAAGAGCCTATGGTAACCAATGATTGTATAGGAAACTACATGTTTTTAACTGATCAAAATTCATATGATGTAAACTTTGTTCTATCATCATATTTTGTGCATTTGTATGAGGAGGAAGTTACAATGATTGATGATCAATCTCTGATCACAAGAAAACAAGAAGATCATCAATATTCCAGCAGAGAAGATACCATAGATGTGCAGATGTTTCTCGAAGACCAGTACGTTTCTGATCTCTATTTCAAAGATTCAGTTGCAATGTTCATCGAATTATACATTTCAAAAAACTTGAAAATTTCAGACTTCTTTGGCTTGCACATGTTTCCTGTTGAGTTTGGTTTTGTAAATGACTTTTTATCACTGTTGTTACATTTCAAATATCAGCTATTGATCAGTCATAAAGATGAGAATATTTCAGTATTAAAGCTGCTTGGATGGCTTCTATGGAAATGGCTGACTCCATGCCCAATGAAATATTGACTCCATTCCCAATGGAATACTAGGCATTCAGTTCGGTTTTTATTTTCCAGGAAAGGCATTAGATCTGTGGTTCTTGGAAACCTAACAGGGAGGTATCCATCCCAGTTGGAGCCAGATGTTAGCAATAAAAAATGACTTGAAAATTATTTCCAAATCATATGATAAGAGGAGCATTAGGTAGAAGATTTATTTTTAGGTTTGAAAGTCATGAAGTCTTTGAGAAAGGCTTATAATCATATCAATTCAATAAAATGAGGATTTCACCTCATAAAATAGACCAAAAGTAAATTTATCTTTCGGCGGCTAAATGGTAATTTTACAATGTTGTGAGCTGCCGAAAGTCAGGGATTTCGGCAGCTAAATCAGATTTTCAAGGGCAAATGAGCCGCTGAAAGTGCAGAAGAGTCTAGTTTTACTATGCTGAGTCATCATTTTCAAATGATGATTCTGAGCGACTGGAGAATCATTTTGAGAAACGGGTGGAGTATTTTGTTACTAACAACTCAAAGAACAATAACCTCTCTCAATTTTCCTACATGTGTCATATATTGGGAGAATCAAATTCATCTCTAAGCCCTTATTTTCGGATCTCAGAATTTCCCTGTTTGACACATGTTTTTTAAATGAAGATCCTGGGAAAATGAAAATGCATATCCAATAACTGAGAGAGTTTTTTCCTCATAACAAACCAATATTCAAAAATCTCTCTCAGTTTTCCAAAATATGTTTTTATTTGAGAGATATAGGTGAATCTTTGAGAGGAATATTTCCATAATTTTCAACAACTTATCAGGGTTCACAAAGGTACTGTTAGCTGTCGAATCCCTGGACTTTCGACAACTTATCCTACTCAGTTTCAGGCACGTAAGATGACGAAAGAGTAGGGACTGGAAGATCAAGCTTATTTTTGCACAAATCTCCATTTTTTCATTCCAAATGGCACAAAGGGGGTTTCTATTGCAAGATAGTAATTAAAGGAATCCAAATCACCTTTGTGTTCCAGTTTTTGAGGCATCAGGGAGGAGAAAAAAACCAAGTATGTTGCCTATTTTTGGCTAAAACTGTATTTTGACCAAGTGGCATTTTGACTTGATACATCATCTTATGAAGATCTGTTGGAGTTGTCGAAGTTTGCAGAAGATGACTTGATAAGGGTTTTACCCTCATTTTAGGATTAGATCCTATATATCATATTATTTGATTTTGCTCTATTAAAGGGATGTAAGATCCAATTTTATAGGATCCTGAACTAATTTGTAAAGGCTATAAAGCATGTGATTCTGTAGATGATTGGGGGATTATGGGAGATTACACTATATTGTTTTGTAATAGACTCTTTTTGGATATAATACAGATACACAAGCTTCTTTTTCTGTTACTATCAGATTTCCATTCTCTTATACTTTCTGTGCTTATGATCAGATTACTTTTTTTGTTTAAGTTTGTCTAATTGTTGGTGACTGTCATCTCACCTTGTCAATTCATAAACTAATTGAATAGTAATCTGTACTATTTTTATTTAGCCCATCATGTATATGGTCTGGTTGACAAATATAGTCTTCTTCACCCACCAAGTTCAATTATTCACCTGATTTTTAACTCTTGAAAGAATTGTCTTACCTGGTTATATATATTTAAGTGTCTTGCGAGTGAACGAGTTGGTTAAGTTATCCCATTTGATCCAATAAACACATAAAATCAATTATACTTAAAGTTACCAAGCTTACACCCTTCTACAGTTAGGGAGTGATTTCTTGGAGTGATAACAGGTTCCTTGCAGGTCCACCCACCGATCGTTCACAGATCAACGGTTCACGGTGATTGCGAAATACCCAACGTGCTTGCTCTTTATCAGAGAGTTCAATCTCCAAAATCTGAAAAGTGCTTGCTCAACTCTTTTAATCATGGTCGTTGACCATCCACCTCGAAAATATCAAAGGTGTAGGTTGATTGGGGGCCGTGAACTAGCACGCCCTTCAATTTTTCCTTCGCGCCCTGCAATGAATACGGGTTGTCCGATCTACGATCGGACCTCAAAATCAAAACAAAACATATTGAAATTAATTTATGGGCACAGGCTCTGTCGTTAGCCCACGTGTCCGTTCGATCTCCGCAATGAATATGGGTCGTCGATTTTATCGAACAACTGGAGTTTGATCTGTTAACTCCAGTGGGTCTTGAATTCAATTTGACGAATGAGATCGATTTCCTTTCGATGAACGAATCACGTTCATATCCTCTGTCAGGCTCTCGATTAACCTAATTCGATCAGGGTTTTCTTCCTGAATCATACTCTACTTGGGTATCTGAGGCATATATATGCCTTTGTAATATACCAGATATAAAAAGTATGCAGAAAAAAAATAAAATGCTAGAAATGACAGAATAACAGTAATATAACCAACATAATCTCCACAATAACATAGACATGATATAAGAAAAACAACATAAATAGGACTTTGATTCAGAAAGCAATGTTCACGGGCCTCTTCGAGGGGGCAACCTCTAGTCGAGCAATGCTCTGTTACAATAATCTCCAAGCTAGGGTTTTCATACCCTCGACTCTTATTTATACTAAATATGTCTATCAAGAGAAGCATCTAGAGGAAGATCCTTCTAGAAGCAGAAGCTTCTATTAGGTCTTCTTACATCTTTCTTTTTCTATTTTATTGAAAAGCATTATTAATATTGACCTTTATTACAACCGAATATATTTCTCTACCTATGTGCGGGTTAGGACCCTAACATGTCCGCCCCCTTAAAAAAAACCTTGTCCTCAAGGCTTGGGATGTGGAAACTGCTACAGAATGGTAGCTGGTTCCCAAGTGGCATCTGCTGGAGTTGTATCTTTCCACTGGACTAGCACTTCCTTGATGGTTCTCTGACGTAGGCGATGCTCACGTTGGTCCAAAATTTCTTCTGGCTGTAGCCAAATGGATCCTTCTTCAACTAACTCGGAAAGGTTGGTTTGAATTTGGCACCTAGTTCCAACACCTTCTTTAAGCATGAAACATGAAAAACATGATGTAGCTTCGAATGACTGGGCATAGCTAACTGATAGGCGACTTGTCCCACACGCTTGAGAACTGTATAAGGACCATAAAATTTGGGCGCTAGCTTCTGACAATGCTCGGCCTTGAGGGAAGTTTGCTTGTATGGTTGCAGTCGCAGAAACACCTGACCCCCTTCTGCAAATTGATGTTCAGAGAGACCTTGATCTGCTTGTTGCTTCATGCGATTTTGTGCCATGACCAAGTTCTCTTTGAGGGTATGGAGAATTTCCTCTCAAACTGTAAGTGTTTGGTCAATCGCTTGGACCTTCGAGGTACCTAGTAAGTATGAGAGAACTGAAGGTGGCTTCTATCCATATACTGCTTCAAAAGGAGTCATGCGTGTAGCTGTATTGTAGGAAGTGTTGTACCACCATTCAGCTAGGGGTAACCATTGAGCCCACTAATTTTGCTTTTCAAAGGCAAAACACCTTAGATATGTTTCCAAACATTTGTTGACAACTTCCATTTGACCATCAGTCTGGGGATGATAAGCTGTGCTGAGATGCAATTGGGTGCCCTGTAGCTTGAACAGTTCTTGCCAAAAATTGCTTGTGAAAGTTGGGTCACGATCAGAAACAATAGAGTGCGGCATGCCGTGAAGCTTGAAGACCTGGTCCATGAAAATTTGAGTCACCGTGGATTCAATAAATGGGTGTTGAAGAGCGCAAAAATGAGCATACTTGGAAAGGAGATCCACAACCACCATTATGACGGATTTATTTCCCGATTTGGGTAAGCCGGTAATAAAGTCCATAGAGATATCCTTCCAAATAGCAGGTGGAATCGGAAGCGGTTGTAGTGTCCCCAGAGATTTGACTGTTTCTCCCTTGTTGCGTTGACACACATCACATTCAACGACAAAATTACGGATGTCCTGTTTCATATCATCCCCCCAAAAATAATGTTTAATCCTGTCATAGGTTTTGGTGAACCCGGAGTGCCCCGCTGTGGGTGTAGCATGAAGCTCAGAAAGTACTGTGGATTTAAGCTTTGATTGTTTACTTAAATACAAACAACCTTTGTATCGAAGATCATCCTGGATCCAAGAGTACCCTGGGGGAGCTGGAGCATTGGTATGCAATTGCTGGATCATATGCGAACTTTTGGGATCTTGTAGCCATTCCTGGCGAACAACTTGGAGCCAATCTGGTACAATGAAGGAAAGAGAAAAAATGGATCCTTCTTCTTCATATTTTCGGCATAGTGCATCCGCCACCACATTGTCTTTGTCTTTCTTGTAAATGATCTCATAATCATAGCTTAGTCACCCATTTTTGTTGCTCCGGGGAGGAAATGCGTTGTTCTAGAAAGTACTTGAGGCTTTGATGGTCTGTCTTAATTTGGAAATGTTGTCCCAAGAGATAAGGGTGCCATAGATCAATGACATGCATAATAGACAACATTTCCTTTTCATAGATGGGTTTGCCCAAATTCCTTTCAGATAGTTGCTTGTTGGTGAAGGCCAAAGGTCGACCCTCTTGCATAAGGACAACACTGATTCCTTTCCCTGAGGCATCACATTCCAACACAAAGGTATTTGTGAAATCAGGAAGGGCCAGAAATGGAGTGGTGCACTTGGCTATCTTCAAGGTTTGAAAAGCTTGAGCAGCGGCTGGAGTCCAAGTGAAAGAGTTCTTTTTGAGGAGAGAAGTGAGAGGTGCTACAATCTTTCCATAATTCTTAACAAACTTGCGATAATACCTTCTTAAGCCCAGAAATCCATGCAAGATTTTGAGAGTCTTTGGGTGCGGCCAGTCTTGCATAGATTCAATCTTTTTCGGATCCACCCGGACGCCATCCTTGCCAACCAAATGACCCAAGTATTGTACTTCTGAGGCACCAAAAGCACATTTAGACTGTTTTAGAAAAATTTGGTGCTGAGAGAGTAGATGGAGAACTCGATCCACATGAGTAAGATGGTCTGTCCAAGTTTTGCTATAGATGAGGATATCATCAAAGAAAACTAAGACAAAATGACGGAAAAAGGGACAGAAGACATGGATCATGAGGCTTTGGAAGGTGGAGGGGGCATTACACAAGACAAAGGGCATGACCAAAAACTCATAGTGGCCCTCATGAGTTCGAAAGGCCATCTTGGGAATGTCTTCCTCTTTTATACGTATCTGGTGATAGCTCGAGCGAAGATCAAGTTTAGTAAAGAATTAGGCGCCACTCAATTCATCCAGGAGGTCATCAATGACAGGAATGGGAAATTTGTCTTTAATGGTTAGTTTGTTGAGGGCACAGAAGTCATGACACATTCTCTAATAACCTTCTTTCTTCAGGACCATGACTATAAGAGAAGAGTAAGGGCTCGTAATAGGGTGGATGATGCCTACATTAAGGAGTTCCTGGACCATTTTCTCAATTTCATTTTTTTGTGAAAAGTGGTGGCGATACAGACGGATATTGGGAGGAAGGATTCCAGGTACAAGGGGAATGGAATGATCATGAACACCGTAGGAAGGAGGGAGTCCTTGGGGAGTGGAAAATACCATTTGATGTTTAGAAAGGAGGGCTTGGAGGTCTTGCGGCACCAGGGGTGTCTCTATTTCTTGTATGGCATGGAGTTGGGCAATGACACCAGAATGACCTTTTTGAGCAGCTTTTCCATGCGATGGGAACTAATGACCTCAGGTGAACCAATAGTGATGCCTTGGAATTTATATCGGTGGCCTTCCTGGTCGAATTGCATGGTTAATTCCTTAAAATCCATGAGAATGGGACCCAAAGTCCTTAGCCAGTCTGCACCCAACACAATGTCACAACCGCCCATGTCGATAGAAAACATATGGGATTTTAGGTGGTAGTCACCGATTTGGAGATGAACATTTTCACAGTGCCCTCCACATTTCATTGAACCACCATTGGCAATCATGATTTGGAAATTGTTGACAACATGGATGTAGCAATGAGTTTCTTGGGCAATGCAGCGGTGAATAAAATTATGGGCGCTTCCACTATCAACCAGAATGATGACCTTCCGATGCTTGATGTAACCGATTAACTTGAGGGTTTGGGGAGAGAAGAAGCCAGTGAGAGCATTGAGGGAAATCACCGGTTCCACTTCGGGAGGGTTTGAGGGAGGGGTTATGTCAGTGATTTCAGGGGACTCAGACACAAGGAGAGTTTCAACATCCTCTTCTGAAATATCCTTAGAGATGGCCATAAAAATATTTTGTTCCTTACACTTGTGGCCCGAGAAATAT
Source organism: Picea engelmannii (assembly GCA_009831015.1). Taxonomy (NCBI): domain Eukaryota; kingdom Viridiplantae; phylum Streptophyta; class Pinopsida; order Pinales; family Pinaceae; genus Picea; species Picea engelmannii. The sequence continues at coordinate 20,007 of ML826675.1, forward strand.
TTGTCATCACAATTATAACAAAGGCCTTTGAGTTGGCATTCATCCATTTCAGCCTTGGTCAATTTTTGGATCTTTAATGGGGTGGAGGGAGTGGTGGGATTTACGGGTTTAGGGCGAGGGATAAAGGAGGGTTTTTGATTTTGAGAGGAAACAACCTGTTGTGCTTCTTTATCTCTTTTAGTAGCCTCCACCCAAATCGAGGGTCGAGCCATGAGGACATGGGCTCGAATCTCCTCCTTGAAGCCACTGATAAAACACTCTCGTAAGAAAGAATCAGTCATGCCCTTTGTTCAAAAATCCAGGCGCTCAAAGGAAGCTATGAAGTATTCTACTGTTCTTGATTGTTTCAACTTTGTCAAATGAACCAAATTGTTGGTGTCAGTGTCAAAGCGTTCATAAATCTTAGTCACAAATTGGGTCCAAGCAATATACCCTTGACGGGAAGTTTTTCTCCATTGCCACCATTGCCAATGTTCTTGATCTAGATGGAGAAAACCATACCAGAGTTTGGTCAAGTCATCTGTAATGCCGTATAAAGAGAAATAATGTTCCATTTGGGTTACCCAACCAGTGGGGTCCGAGCCATCAAATTTGGTCACATCCACCCGCGGAAGGCATAGGTCACGTTGAAAGTGATGGTATTGAAAGGTATGGGAATGTGAGGAATGTTCACCTTCAGTCTTTGGAGGTGCGTCAGAGAAAGGGTCATCTGTAGGGATCTTTAGTTTGGTGCATAGTGATGCAAAGACAGATTCAAGCTGGGTGGTCAGTTCTTGTTTGTCTTCCTCCATTGAGGACTGCATAGTTGTATTTGTGGTTGTATCGATGAAGGCAACATTGGAACTGAGTTGTTTTACTTCTTTTTGGGTCTTGAGGAGACCATATTGCAAGGTGTTGAAGCGACCTTCCAGGTCTTGGCTACGGGTATGGGCTATGAGGATGGGTGAACTGAAAAGGGGCAGGCGGGGTAATTTTTTTTTTCTTCTTCTGAAAAATGATATGGATGAATGTGATAAGGGTGAAGAGATGAATCCAATGGAATAGGTCTCAAATAATGGTGAAAAAATTTCCAGACTTTTTTTTTTTTTACACCCGCGGAGTTATACTCCGGTCTGAAGAATACTGCAGCGATGAAATCCCCAAATGCATAACCAGTAAGAAAAGTGTAGTGATTTAACAACCCAAACACAGTTGTGTGACAAGAGATCTTGTCTGTTTTAATTTGTTTATGTTTCGGTCCCCCAAGGGTTCTACAGACAAGGGTTTGCCCTGTGCTATATCTCTCTGATATACGTGTGGGGTCCAACAATAGTATTCGGCCCAATATCTTAGGGCACTAACTAAGGAGGATAGACTGTACCCTTAACCATACTACCCGACTACCTAGGTACTAGAGAGTATGTTCCCAAGTGCTGTTCTCGGTGGCACTATAGCAGTCAGGCGACCGATCGGTTTATCTAAAGAGGGCTTCAGGAAATCTAGGCCGATCCGTACACAGGTGCTGTCTAATGCGCTACCACTCGAAGGGGTACCAACAAGGGTTACAAGGGTGGCCAACAGGTGTGAGCTTAAGAACCACTTGTATTTCATGCGTGTATAAATCCCTCAACCGTGGGTTTATGTGCGTAATGATAGATCTCCGTGGCTTAAAGACACCGGAATACGACTCTACCCTGAAAAAAATTTCCCACAATTTCTGCCAAGGAAAGTGCTCTGATACCACTTGTAATATACCAGATATAAAAAGTATGCAGAACAAAAATAAAATGCTAGAAATGGAAGAATAAAATTAATATAACCAACATAATCTCCAAAATAACACATAAATGATATAAAACAACATAAATAACACTTTGATTCAGAAAGCAATGTTCACGGGCCTCTTCGAGGGGGCAACCTCCAGTCAAGCAGCGCTCTGTTACAATAATCTCCAAGCTAGGGTTTTCATACCCTCGACCCTTATTTATACTAAATATGTCTATCAAGAAAATCATCTAGAGGAAGATCCTTCTAGAAGCAGAAGCTTCTATTAGGTATTCTTACATCCACCTTATTCTATTTTATTGAAAGGCCTTATTAATATTGACCTTTATTACATCCGAATACATTTCTCTACCTATGTGCGGGTTAGGACCCTAACAACCTTCCAACATTTCGTGCATAACATTCAATTCCATGAAACATCTTCAAAATGTCCTAGCATATCTTTATGCACTTCATCACATTACCCTCAAAGGTTTTCATGAATGTAATACTAACATTTCTCAACTGTTTCTGCAGTAATACAATCATCATCACTATGGTGTCCAAACATTTACTTTTATTAGTAAATCAACTTTTTCATTCTAGAGGAAACATAACACATAGCAAGAAATGAGTTAGGGGCTCTCCCCTTTTTCCCACTCCTTCCACACAACCTGGGGATTTCAACCCAACTGAGTTATTTCTAAGGCCTTACTTCCTTTGCTTGGTGTGGCTTCAACCAAGCCCATTCGATCAAACATACTTATTTATCCCTTCTCTTTTCCCAGCTGTACTTGTTCTCACAGCTGCTCATCTAAGACCTACAACCTTGTAATCCATTCAGAGTTGTTGGGGTGGACAAGTGTTCCTCCTTTTTCCTCTTCTTGGATTTTTTCAATTTATTCCAGGTTGGGATCTCCCTGCTCTTTTCCTTGAGAATCCTTGGTTAGGCCTCACTCTAACCTTTTTGGATACAACAACTTGTTTTAATAGCAAGATTTTTGTTCATAGTGGGTCATGAACCTATGCATCCTGGATATTATCATTCGGTTCTCATAGTGGTTAACATTCAATTATTAGTCTTCCACCTACACATTTTGTTTTAAAAATGTAATCCATGATTCTTATATAGGCAGGCTTTGCAACCCATTGCCCAACCTTCAACAATCATTAGGGTTGTGACTCCGTTCTTCTGACAGAGCTCTTACATAGTTTCTTCACATGGAACTCCTTCAACACACAACTTCCTCATTGCATATCCATCACTATCTATGATGGCCTCAACCTTGAATTAGCTTCAGTTCGTTACTAAGAATTCTTTAAGGAACATAGACATGCATCCAGATTATGCATCCACACATATTCTAGTTTTTGTTAACTTATATCCATGATGTACTTAGCCATATTCATAATCATAAGCCTGTGTGTAGCTTCCATAGGTATATTTTATAGCCTACATACATCTCTACTTTAAAGTTAGTCAACTCATGATTGTTTACAATCATTCTCATGTGATCCTCAAAGGTATAATCATTTGCCTCTTATTATGACAATAAAGCATCCTTGCTCGTTTACTCTTTTGTCTATTTGTACTGGATTTTCTTGGGGAGATGGAGCACATTCCCCTTAAGCTATCATTCAAAACAAAACTTTCATGACTCTTCATAATGGAGTCAACCATGCATCCATGGTATTCATTCAATCTTGGCAAGTGCTAATCTTGCCTCACATTTCACTCATCAGGGCAACCATATTGGGCCTTTAGTATACTTATACTCTTACATCATACATGTGCATCACTTGCACATTTAATATCATTCATACCTAACTGGTATTAATATTAGGCTTCATATCAAGAATCTTCTCAATGCATTAAATCCATGCACTCAAGCATACACACATAACTAAGTATTCATCATACTAGCTTAGTTTTATCATTAGTGTTCTTTAGCTAGATATTACAGTCGCTTACATGACTAATCTCATAGTTATAACTCATACTGATGTTGCCTTCTCTTTATGGAAATAACCAAGCAGAGTCACTTTCCCTTTTATACTATAACAACTGGCAAGAAAACCTTATTTCCTCGACTTCTATAGGACTTTACCCATCTCACCTTTCCTTTGGTCATGAGGAGTTATATACTCTGAGTTTAATATAAAACAATAATTATACTGCCAACGATCCTAACTAATCCTATCAGATTCCTTTAAGCCCACAAAGGTATTAACCATTATATAATCAGCCATCATCAGTGCCTGAGGTTCCAACTGCCCATGCTTAGAGGCAGTGTTACAAACACCAGGTCATTCGTCCTTTGGGCTTCAAATACCCTTGATAGAACCCTGCCACCTTCAGCTATCCACATTCAAATCTTATTATTAATGTTAATTAGCATATCCCTACTCCGATAAGAGTAGTTATCACTTTGAAAAAGGGTTAAAGAAATTCTTCTGTCGAAGTTCAACAAGAATTCCCAAAATCACAATTTCAATCTGCAGTCCTTCTCCTCAAGGAGTAAATGCAGATAACAATACCTCTTTATGCGACTCATGCATGAGCCCAAGAAGGCCAAGTGTTGTAACCATGCTCTGATACCAATTTGTAACACACCCACAACGAGGCATAAAAATTTCGTTCTCCTTGAGAGAACAATACCCTCATTAAGGGGTCTCTATTTCATTCTTCTCTTCCAGGGCTTTGCAACTATGACCTCCATGCTCCGAACTGAGCTCATAACTCGAAAATATCCTCTTCTAAGTCCTTTGGGTTCTTCCATTCCCGTTATACTTGCATATGATCCTGAGTTGTGACCAGACGCCAAAACAATAGGCGCTAAGACAACCACCGCACGAATTCACCCGAAATGACAATTCTTCGAAGTTCACAATCCAACGTCACGTGTCCTTGGGTATTTCGATGGTCCTGATTCACTTCGAAACTTCGGCATTCGGAAGTTTCAAACATTCCTACGCCTTTTTCCTCTGAAGTATGTTGTACCCAAAGTTACAGATCAAGCGCCACACGTCCCTTCGCAATCAATGATTGTGATCCACTTCGGGACTCTAGCCTTCGGGAATCTCAACTCTCAACTTCTCCATGCTCACTTTCTCCTGGAGTGTTTCACCCGAAGTCCACGATCTATTGATGCGTGTCCTCCCACAAATCGATGACCCACAACTACTTTGGCTATTCGGGCTTCGGGAGTTTCAAACTCCTAAGCACTCGTTCCTCCCAGAGTGCTTTCACCCAGATACAACGGCTTTCCACCACGCGTCCCCTTGGATCTGACGGTCCAGGTTCTCTTCGACTCTTCAGTCTTCGGGAGTTTCAACTACTGAACACTTGTTCCTCTCTGGAGTGATTTCACCTGAATACAATGGATTTCCGCCATGCGTCCCTCTGGTTCTGACGGTCCAGGTTCACTTCAGGACTTCAGGCTTCGGGATTTTCAACTCCTGCGCACTCGTTCCTCTCTAGAGTGATTTCACCCGAATACAATGGATTTCTGCCACACGTCCCTCTAGATCTGATGATTCAGGTTCACTTCGGGACTTCAGAGTTCGGGGGATCCGAACGCTCCAACAATCCGTCCTCCTAGAGTACATTCTTTTGGAGTCAAATATTGTGCCCCACGTGTCCTTCCTGATCAATAGTCATGATTTACTTCAGTATTTCGACGTTCGGGAGTTTCTACCTTTCCACAATCACTTTCTCCCAAAAGGATTTCACCCAAAGTTAATGATCTATTGACATGTGTCTCCCATGAATCAACGACTACAGATCACTTCGGGGCTTTGCGCTTCAGAAGTTTCAAAGTACTCACCAATGCAAACCTCCGGAGTGCAATCCTCCCGTAGTGTCAGATCTATGGACATGCATCCCCTACTATCAACGGTCAGGATGAACTCTGACACTTCGGCCTTCCAGAGTTCTCGCCTCTTTCCACTAGCTTTCCTATGGAGTGAATTTTCTCTGAAGTGGCCGATATTCTGACACCTGTCCTCGGAGATCGATGACTCAGGTGAACTCGGGCCTTCAGGAGTTATAGCTTCACACAATCCATTTTCGTTTGGAGCACTAAACCTCTGAAGCGAAGGATCTGGTGCCACGTGTCTCCTGGCGCCAACGACTAGGATGGACTTTGGCAGTTCGGGACTTCAGAAGGTTGACTCACTCCTCGACTGAAATTTCCTGGAGTTGGCCAACGCTGGGCTGACTACCTCATAGATTTGACGGTCGGGATGGCTCCTGGGCATCCTCAAACATAAGGCCCAGATTAACTTCGGGACTTCGAAGATTTTACCTCCATTACGACGAACTTGCTCAATTCGTCGAACTCACGAAGTCCGAAGGACTCAAGGGGTTAACTCCCGCGATCCTTCCCATATCCAATGGTCACAACGAACCTTGTCTCTTCTCAAACAAATCTCGTTTGTTCGTCTTCCAAACAAAGGAACCTTCCCTTTCTATACTTCAATCTCGCTATTCTTCCTGAGCTTTGTTAGCTCTAAAAGGATTAAGAGGTTTGTGCTCTTTCTCTTGAACTTAATGCTTGGAATAATTCTTCCGTGCACCCCTTACACTCATTCCTCAACTCTATAACTTAAGTGGTTCTCAGTCTCTGCATGCCTCGTAGAGAGCCTATGCATACATGCACTATCTCTTCTGATCTTTAACAGACTCCTTCCTCCAAGGGACTTAGAATGACTAGGAGTGTCGACATGCATACATGAAACTGTGCCCAAGGTCAACAAACTCATAGTTTGTGGCTCTATCTTAAGACACCACAGGGCACAAACATTTACGAGTACAAATCATGTCAAATCCATATAATTTCTTACTCGCCTAATTACACAATCAAGTAGACACAAAAAGGGATACAATATAAATCATTAAGCAAACATGTCCATCCTTGCAACATTCATAGGATATCCAACTTTTATTCATAGTACCACTTAAGTACACAAGATATGTGATTACTTTTTTATTACAAGTGGTAGCCAACTAATTGACTATAGGTGTTCGTTCTTCCACCTAACCATAGGCTCAGAGGCATTCATTATTAGCACTCTGGCCACCCCCGTGCCAAGCCATGATATCACCAGGGAACTCTCGCAGTTTCTTAAGGATTCTTTCTCTGTTTCAACTTCTACTCGGGTTCTGTTATCTACAAACTTTCAGAGATTTCTTTCTCTGTCATGGCCTTGGCGAGGTTTATCAGATGCTCACTCACCATCAAGTTTGCGACCTTCTGTTCATCATCTGCTGGAGATATCCGCGCGTTTTCCTCTTTGTCTCTATCTATCTATTTCCTTGTCTCTATTTTCTGTATATCTTTTCCCAGGATGGTTCTTGACCCATCCTGTTCCTTCTATCAGAAGGGAACTCGTGTAAGCTTGGTCTGCCATACCCAGTGGTACTTCAGGATGAGATTCTGCAGCTAGACCATGCTTCCATTCATGGGAGTGGTTGATAATTCAACCACTGGTCCTAACTTCATTAACTGATTTCTCTCCTTAGGATCCGAAGGAGGTTTATTATCCTCATCAAAGGGAAATTTGGGGTTATTTGATATAATGAACCCTCTCTTATAGTTTTCACATTATTAACTCTAGTGATATCATGGCCAATACTTTCAAGGCTTCAACCCCACAGTCAGTTATTGGCAACTCAAACAATAATACATTTACACTGTTCCCATGCCACAACATGGTGACCCTAATTAATGATTAATTACAAGTTGGGGGAAACAGGGGTGTTACAACACCTAACCGAGGGGGATTTGATAGTGGATACATCTTCTCATGTCAAGGATGCCAATATTTTATGCAATCTCTATTCAAGAAAAAATCTGTGTTTTTCCTATTTCTTATTCTTCTCTTTTTTCTATTAGATTCTCTCAATAGGGATTTTTATGTTTGCACCATGAGATGAAAAAATCAACAACAAAATTATGATGATCAACACTTATTCAATTATATTCTATTGAATCTTCTTTATCGAGGTTTTTGTGTCTAGCCTTTGAGATGAAATACCCAACAACATAAACTCCACAACTACTACTTAGTCAATTGTCTTTTATGAAATTTCTTAATTGGGTGTTTTTTGTCTACCCCTTGAGGGCCCATTTTAGTGGTAGTTCCCAATTTGGAAATTTGGGGTACAAAACCTTCTCGAGCCATTTTGGGGCATCAAATGGCATTTTTGGGGGTCAACTTTACGAACATAACTCCCATCCCCTTGACATTGTTTTAAACATTAAGACTTTTCAAATGGTGTTAAAATCACCTCAATTGGAGCTCATATGAAAAAGTTATGCTTCCTGCAAGTTGACCTACCTTGTTGAATGTCATGGTATGAGTGGATGCCATGTCAACCTCCATTACTCAAACATGTGGGGCTAGTCACGTGTGTACTTTCAACAATATTCTAGAAGGTTTAAAGCCTTATCACTAATTGAGGGTTGATGATGCAAAAACTCTAATCCTAGACGACTATCATGCTATGTTAAATATCGAGAACAAAGTTAATGAGTTAAAGATAATTGTAACCTCAAAACGAGAACTCTAGCCCTTACCCATATTTTTGCATAAAAAACATGAAAATGAACCCCCAAATCAAAAAGTGGTGCTACCGGTAGCACCACTTTTTCTAACATGGTCAAAATTACAACATTTTTCAAGCATGGCCTTCAAAACACATACAGTAGCTCAGAAAAACCTTAAAATCAAGACCTAAATAAAAATGTGACACTACCTATTGTATTTTTTTTCTAAACGTTAAAATTATAGCTAATTACGACCTAATTGAAACTATGACCCTATTTAAATAAAAAACACAAAATTGGATCTTAAATGGTCACTTAAAATTTATTAAAAGAAAACATTAAAGAAAGGGTGGAAAGAAAAAGTAAAAAATAAATGAAAAAAAAAAAAAAAAATT
>ML826675.1:29008-49448 GCA_009831015.1 Picea engelmannii
CACGCCCAAGTCTCGTGGCCGCCATGGGACCTGGTTCTAGCCTAAGAGGGGATGTGGAGATGCCTATATATATAAAGTCTTTTTTCATAAATTTCTTTTTTTAATATTTTTTTCTCATAGTTTATATATATATTTTTAATATTTTTTATTTTTTTTTCTCTTTAGTCTTTTAAGTTTTTATTTTATCTCTTTTTTTTTAATATAATTTTTTTTTTTAATTTTAATTATTTTCTTTTTCTTAGTTTTTAATTTGATAAAAAAAATAATAAAATATGTTTTTTTCTTAAATAATCAAAATAGTGTTATTTAATTACAATTATTTAAAAAAAATAACGTGGATACATTATGAATAAAAAAAATTAAAATATCAAAAAACCACCTAAAAAGGGAGGGAGTGCTACCGGTAGCACCATTTTTAAAACAAGGTAAAAATGTGACCCCCCCCAAAAACAAGAACTCTATAGAGTTCTCGTTAAGTTGGTAACTATGTTCGAGCTCCTAGCAGGAGAAAGGGTTTCATTCTTTAGCATTGTACTTGTTTCATAGTTGAGCAAAACATCTAGGAGTGGTATTTGAGAACATAAAAGAGGAGGAAGAAGATTGTGTAGCATCCTTTCGGGCCATAATGTCAAAGACAACTCCATAATGAGTGCCCCTTTTTTTGTTTTTGCATATTCATTATTGAAGAAAAGAGAACAAAGAATAGGACTCACCTTCTAGCTGGGTTTTCTCCCATATTGGGTTTCCCAAGATAAATCTTGTGTTCATTTGTGTGGATGGTGTGTACATTTTCTCGTTCTTTCATTTCCGTATTCCAATTATTTTCATAAATTTGAGTAATATGTGATAAATATAACATCCAAGGAAATAAACCTGCATAATAAAATATTTAAGCCTAATACAATATTTGTTGTGACGAACTGTTCAAGTGGAATATCCACGACAATTTACAGATCACTTTGGAATGAAAAACCTGACAATAAAGATTGGGCATGGATTATGCGGATGTGCCTCGTCCCTCTCCGTGGTTAGGGTTTACCCTAGTTGCCACTTTCCTGAGAAGCTTCAAACCCCCATGTTATAGGTCGTGCCACACTATAAGAGCTGAGACTATATCCTTGTGGATTATTTGTTGGAGTTTACAGACACGAGTAGTATGGACACACCCAATGAGATTGAGGAGGAAGCATTTGCTTCACTTCTTAGAGGTTCCAAATCCGTAGGAGAGAAATTCCCAGTGAAGAGTAAATCTTTCAAAAGGTTTGGAGACATCCCTAAGTTGGATATTCTGACTGTAAAGGAAGAAAAGAAATCCATTTTGATGCATGAATGAGCATATATTAGAAAATTATAGATATATGGTCCAACCCTCGAGCAGTTCAGGTGTGGACCATTAAACATTGGGATATTCCAAGTGGAGTTATTTACTGTGGATAAGGTTTGTATTTTTTCTTATTTGAAAGTAAAGGGGATATAGATCAGATATTTAGATCAGGCCTATACTTCATGCGTTCCAATGGAATGTTTCTTTCCCATTGGACCCTGGATTTTGATCCAAACATGGAAATTTTGATTGCCCTTGTATGGATAAGGCTCCCGCACCTCCTTGTCATATTTTGGGATGAAGCTACTCTCAAAATTATTAGAGACAAATTGGGTTGCTACATCGACCAAGATGAGATAAAAAGGGGAATTTTTTCATGTGCTAGAATTTATGTGGAAGTGGATTTAGAAAGGGTCATGTCGAAAGAGATTAAACTAATTTGGAAGGTTGAACTGACTATCAATCCCTTTATTATGAACATATTATGTTCAAGTGTAACTCTTGCTATGAGTATGGCCATTTTGCAAAGAGATACCTAAAAATACGAGAATCTCATTCCTCTCTGAAGTAGGTTCAATCCCCCTAGAACAATACTAAGAAGGATACTTCAAACAAGTATCAAAAATGCATAAAAAACAACAACCTAAGGGAACTAAGCCTGAAAAGAGACCTTAGTTAGGACCATCCAATCCCTCTAGTGACGGATTTGAAGTCCTAGAAGATCAAGAGGAAGAAAAACATGAAAACCCAAAGATTTATCCTAATTCATTAGTCAAAGCTAAAAAGGAAACAAAGAATTCATCTCAACTTATCATGGAGGATCCAGATGTTAATGAGGAAGAATCAAAAGAAGAAAAGGAGGAAGGGGAAGTGAAGCACCTTGACAATTCCCATTCTCCTTCCTTTGCAAATTTTTTGAGAAAAGACTTGCATCTCTCTCCTCTATTAACAAGGGGAAGGAAATCAAGCCAATAAAGAAGAGAGAAAGAGATGAATTCAAAAATTATGGTGGGAACTCAACAAACTTCAGACGCTCTGATGTTCAGTGGAGGAAGAGTTCCATTTAAGAAATAACCATGTGTTGTTTTTTCATTGTTTTTTGTTGGCAATTTGTTATAATCTACTCATGTAACCAAGAAGAAGCTAGTTATAGTTATGGCGGGCTAAAGACTGAACCATTCCTTTTCTTTCCATTGGTGGGATAAGGTATATTTTTTAATCTAGTCTATCATAAATATGTTGATTATGTATGTTGAATATCTTCGAACCATCTCAATGTAACCTGCTTCTAGCCCCAGTCCCAACTTTTTGAATATATATTAAAAAAATTGTTTCGGTTAAAAACAGATGACAACAAATACATAATGACCAACACTTGATCAATTATCTTCTGTTGGATTTCTCAATTGTGGTGTTTTTAGTCTACTCTTAAAATGAGAAATTTGACAACAAAATATTTACATGAACCTTAGATGATTTTTTCAATCAAAATTTTCCAATTAGGCTTTTTAACTCTTCCCTTGAATTGAAAAAAAAAACCAACAACAATATTATGATAAAAAAAATTCAATGGGATTTTCCAATTGGATTTTCTAAATCTTCCCTTGAACTGAAAAAGATTGAAGGCAAAAATTTCATGGAAAAAGTTGAACAAAATTGATCAATGGAGATTTTCCTATCAGATTTTTTAGGCCTCCCTCAAAATGCAAATATTTGATGATGAAAAGCTAATAACTTGAGACATAGCCAATTTTTTTCTATCTTAAAAAATGACTCCATGAACTTTAAGCAAGTGACCTTCACAAACTATAGCTCCTTGGAGAATGCTTCTTGGAATGGAAGATCTTAACAACACACTTTTGTCATTAATCTTTTGTAATAGTGAGATCCTTGGAGAATGATTCTTGGAATGGAAGATATTAACAACACACTTTTGTCATTAATCTTTTGCAATAGTGACCACAACATCTTTCTCATATGTTAACCTTGCAGAATCTAAAATCGGACTTGAGGTTGGATTGATAGGCTCTGACGGAAGATTCCAGGGACTGGTTCTAGGGTTACAATTTCGACAACGAGAAGTATGGTGACCAGAGGGGGAGGGAGCGAGACTCCCTCCTACAAGCAAGTGGTGGTGGATAGAGGGAAAATTCCACGTGGCGTAGGGTTTAAGGAACCTCTGACAGGGACCTTGGGATCGGGGCCAGAGCACCATAATGAGGAAAAATAGGGAAAAAAATAAAGAGTGGGGGAGAATACCAAGGAGTCCCGAGGCATTACGTCAGAAGAGACAACCCCAAGTGGGGGATGAGGGAACAACCCATGCAAACCAAAAGCAACGTTTTTTTTTTTGTTAGTGAGTGTGAAATTCTATATTACTGAAAGAAAATATGGTACAAAAAGGAAAAGGGGGATCCCCTGATCTTCCAAAAAATGAAACTATATCATGGATCCCGAAGTTGCGCTATCTACAATAATGAGGGGGAGGGTTGGGCCGCCATCATGGGAAACCGACCTAGTCCTCCGAAAACTAGTTTGAAAACTATACCATAACATGTACATAAAAGACAAAAACTTAAAACAGGGGTATCTACTACACTGATAAACAACTTGACTAGGGGTTGAAACTACGCTAGTCCAAGATGATGGGATGGATTTCGTCTCCATCCTTTCTTGCCTTATTCTCCTTCCTCTGCTCCATCGTGCGTGTCTTACTGATATAGACTGGTGTTCCGCATTGGTATGCTGGAGTGATGTCCATGTGGTGGACATAACGTAGGTAAAGGTGGAATTGTCCTGCCATTCGTTCCATTTTTTCTTTTTGGATCCTCTAGTCCTCTGCTATTCTTTTTGCACTAGCCTCCAGGTTATTGAGGCGGATCAAAATTTTTGTGAGTGCCTTCTTGTGGTCGCTGATAGCTTCCCTGCTAGTTGCTTTCCTGTCAACGCTCAACTTTCCTATCAACATATTTGTGCACCAGGCTTCCTCCACCGTTTTGTGGTAGAGGGTTGTTCTGGGCTATGTGGTCCCTGGGTCCCTTATCCCGTCCACTTCTTGAATTAGTTCTGCCCAGGATTTTCCCTGGCGCGTGGTGTTGACTTATCTCTCCCACCTGTTGATGACCGCTTTTCCCTTTGGATCAACTTGTGTGAGAAAGGTACCCTTGGCTTCTTTGGCCTCCTGTTCCATCCTTGTGATCTTCTGGGCGCTTTTCGAAAGTTCCTCCCCCTGGGGGCCTCTCTTACTATGGGTATTCTTCATTCTTACCATCTCGACTTGTTTTTGGTGGTTCTTGTCTTGAATTCTTCCTATATTCCTATTTGCCCCTTCCTGGTATGTAGGATGGCCTTTGTAATTGATTCTCTTCGGTCTGTGGCTATCCCTTTTGTTTATTATTTTATGGGATTTCCCCAGCTGTGGGCTTATCCTGGTAATCATGGGTCTCTCGTAAAGGTGTACCTTCTTGTCCTTTTTCACTATTTCGGAGTGTGTGCTCTTGGGAAACCTGTTGTTATCCCTGTGCCAATCCTTTTCCTTGCACGTTGTACGCCAATTATTTCCCCTCCCCATATTTGTGCATGGGTGAGGTGTACCCATACCTGACCATGGGCTACCCTTTTGTTCTTTGTCCTTTGTCGCATGCTGATTATTCTTTCTACTCTCCCACGGACAACCCCTATACTTCTTTTTATTGACAGGACCATGGTGTCGTACCTCCTCTTGTTATGTGACCGAGATTTTCATTGTAACTCATGTTTAAGTGGCAGCCTATTGGATTTTTCCTGGATCTTACGTGCCCTTCATTTATTTATGCGCCTCCAGCCTCAATGTGGTCGTCTGTACTTCGGTTGTCTTCATAGTTCTTTGCCGCTAGTTGGATGCAGTATGTTCTAAACTGATCATTCGGGATGTTACTCCACATGGAATCCATTTTTGGTCCTTCCTTATCGACCCCTTCATTAGCGATTCTGTCCGCTAGTCCATTTGTTGACCTCCAAACCTAGCACAACTCCACTGTGATCCCCGTCTGCACGTGCTCCTGAATTTTTTGCAGGGAGTGTGCCAAGTGCCAATGCCTCTGAATTTTGCCCACTCTGGTGTCATTTTGGAGTCTCCTTACTGTGTTGATGACTAGCGTGGAATCTCCTTCCACTATGGAATTGGTCATCCCTTCCCAGTGTAGAATCTCTAGGTCGGCCTCTAGGGCTCCAAATTCCGTAGCGTTGTTGTTTGAGTTTCCCAGACTTCCAGTGTACATCCAGATGATTTTTCCTTTACTATCCATGATTACTCCTCCCATTCTTGTTCGTCCTGGGTTACCTTTCGACGCCCCATTGAAATTCAGCTTGAGGGAGCCCTCTCGTGGTGGTTTCCAGTTGCACTCACCTACTTGTAGTTGCGGTGGTCGTCTTACCTGATTGGGGTTGCATCCATCTTTCAGTTGAAAGGCCTCTAGAATTCAGAGATCCTGGTCTGTGATTTGCGCTCTTCCTGTTTGGCAGTTGCGGCTCTGTACCGTTTCTCTTGTCATGGATATTATTCTTTCCTTGATCTTCCCTGTCGTCCAGCTTTGATTCCTGAAGATGTGCCGGTTCCTTTCCTTCCATATTGCCCATATGATCATTCATGGGATGAGGTTCCAACAGAGATTCACCTCTTCATTTTTGTTGTAGTTCTCTTTCCATATGTTGATAGTTGCGGATATATTCCCTTTAATCCTATTGGACTGTCGGAAGATTCCTTCTGCCCAGTCCCAAATTTCTGTTGTGTAGGTACATTCATCAAGGATATGGTTCGTTGTTTCCTCTTTCTCTTCACATAGGTGACATCTGGAAGGACCTATGAATCCTCTTTTCCTTGTGTTTTTCCCAAGTTAGAATTCGGTTGTGGAGTATTAGCCACTGGAAGATTTTTATTTTTGGCCAATGGGGGTTGTTCCAAAGCTTATCCCATTGATGCGTTGGGTCTTCTTGGTCCTGGTCCACTACATAGTGTCGGAATTCTTTGAGATTGAATTCCCCGCTGTCTTTGTGCCCCCATCTCAGCTTGTCATTTCCATCCGTGACTGCAATTTTTCATCTCCCCAATTCCTCCTCCACCTCTTTTACTGTTGTTACATTTTGGTCTCTATTCTGTGGGGTGAGAGTGTTCCAGATTCTCCATTTGTTTTGATCTGTTTCTTATTTCCAGTAATGGTAGACTTTGGTTTTACCTTGCGCAAAAAACTCCTATCGGAGTTCCTCTCGGTCCGTTTCTCCATTCTAGGTTCCTGTTGCTAGACATCCTCCCAAAATCTGGTTGTTCTGCCATTTCTTATTTCCCAAAAGCTGTGTGTTTGGATCCAAGCCTTGTTGTGCTAGGCTAGGTTCCAGATGGCGAAACCTTCCCTAGTGCCTCTGAAGCAGATTCTTTCCTGGTCGCATATGTCCGGGGCATACTTTTCCTTCCACAGGTTGACCCATGGTGTAGTAGTTTCTTTGACCCAACACCACAAGAGTTTCGCCCCATAGGCATCATTGGTCACTTGTGAGTCATGTAACTCCAGGACTCCTTTGCTTTTTGGTTTATAGACCTTCTCGCAAGCCACCAGTGCCCATTTTTTCCTTGTTTCCGTTCCTCACCACAAGAAGTCCCTTTGTATTATTCTTATTTTTTATAGAATCCTCTTGGGGGTTGGGAAAACGAACATCATAAAGGTTGGAATTACTTGCAAAACCAACTTGGTCAGGATAAGTCTTCCGACTAGGTTAAGGGATCTATACGTCCAATTTTTTACCCGTTCATGTAGCTTGTTGATTATTCCTTCCCAAGTTGACAATTTGTAAGCTTTGTATATTAGGGGAATGCCCAAGTACTTAGTTGGGAGTGCTTTGTGTTCAAAGCCCAAGATGTTGGCCAAATTTCTTTTGATTGCTGGGTTGGTATTAAAGAAGAAGATCATAGATTTGGACTGGTTGATCTCTGCCCCCTAGGCTTCCCCAAAGTCTTCTAGGATTCATTTGTAGGCTTTCACTTCCTTGACCGTAGGTATGCCATGAAGTAAGGTGTCATCCACGAACTGTTGGTGTGTGGAAGTAGGGAAATTTTCGAAAGGTTTGATACCTTTTATTTCACCTATTGTAGTTGCACTTTTTATGCTTCAACTAAGACCTTCCATCATTAGAATGAATAGGAAAGGGGATAGCGGGTCTCCTTGTCTGATGCCTCTCGTGGGCCAGAAAGGTTTGGTAGGGGCTCCATTTACTAGTAGCAAGTATCTTGTTGTGGATACTAGGCTGACTATCCAGTTGATCCAGTGCTGGGTGAAGCCAAAGGCTTCCAAGGTCTTGACCATATAGTGCAAGCTAATTTTTTCATAAGATTTTGCTAGGTCTAGTTGTATTATCATTCCCCCTCTCTTATGAAGCTTCAGGGTGTGGATAAGCTCGTGGGCATGGATGCTATTATATATTATTTGTATTCCTTCCACAAAGCCTGCCTGTTCTTGTGAAACCAGTGTGGGTAGGAGTGGTTTCAATCTGTTTTCTATAACCTTGGAGATTATCGTATAAACCAAATTGCACAACCCTATAGGTCTATAACGATCAAGGGTTTTGGCTTCATTTTCTTTGGGAATAAATGTAATCATTGTAGCATTTAGTGCTTTTAGAATGGAGGCTGACCTTCTAGAGTCTTCCACTACCCTATATACGTCGTGTTTGACAACGTCCCAACAGGCTTTGAAGAACTCCACTACTAAACCATCTGGACCTGGGGATTTTCCATTGGGCATTTCCTAGAGTGCTTGGTCAATTTCCTCCTCCAAAATGGGCTTGTTCAGGTTGCTATTTTGTTCTTCATTGACCAGGCGAGGGATATGCTGGACTATCCTTTGTATGGCCTTTGTTCTGTCTTGGTTGGGTTCATGGGCTATCTCGTGGAAGTGGTTTACCAGAGTTGTTTCGATGTCCTTATGTGAATCTCTCTCTATCCATCCTGGTCCCTAACATTTAGAATTTTGTTATGGGCTCTTTTAGCCATGGTTGTTCTATGAAAAAACTGGTGTTCCGTTCTCCTTACTTTAGCCATTTGATCTAGGAATTTTTTCGCCAAAGAGTTTCTTCTTGCTGGCATTGCGCTTCCCATTCTTGGGTCATATGGATCTCTTCCTTTTTCCACTCCTCCGTGTAGCCCTCCGAAATGCAGGTTTCCTGGAGTTTTTTCATTTTTTCTTCAATGTTGTTTTTCTCTTGGTTGGTATTCCCAAAAGTGTCCTTGTTCCACTCCTTGAGTCTATATTTGATGTGTTTTAGTTTCTTATATAGTTTGAACATCCTTGTCCCTTGCTCTGGTTTCTCCTCCCACCACCACTGTTTGATTCTTTCCTTAAATGTCGATTGTTCAATCCAGAATTTCTCAAATCTGAAGGGTCTGTTCTTTGGTGTGCTCTGGAAGCTTGCTTCCAATTGCACTAGCCAGTGATCAGATCCCCACCAGGGAAGGATGTTGCAATCTAAGGTTATCCCCTGTATAATGATTGACTTTGACACTAGGAATATGTAGAGTCTTGTTGCTACCTGATGTTGGTTCATCAATTTATTGTTCTAGGTGAACTGGACATTATTAGTTTTCAGATCTACCATCTCCGATGTGTCTATGAAGTTTGAGAATTCTTCCGCATCTCTATCCAATTTTCTTGTACCTCCTTTTTTCTCTACAAGTGACGTGATGATGTTGAAGTCCCCTGCTAGGATCCATTGGAGGTTGTTGGATTGGTTTTTAGGATCTTCTAGGTCTCTTATCATTCCTCTCCTTTCCTCTGACACTTGGGGCCCATACACATTAGTGCATAGAATCACTTCTGTGTTCCCAATGATTTTCATGCGGACCGTAAGGGTATGCCTGGCCGCTTCAGCTGCTATTAGACTTAGTACTTGTGGGTTCCATAGGGTGAGGATGCCTCCTGCCATTTGGTGGCCTCTGATAGCCACCATCTTGTACTTATGCCATTGTTGTTGACTGATTGCTTCCATTTTGTCTGTGTTGCATTTTGTCTCTTGAATAAAACAAAGATCTGGTTATTCATGTTTTAGTCTATTTCTAAGGATTCTTTTCTTTCTTGGGCTGTTTAGGCATTTTATATTCCAAGTTATAACCTTCATTTAAACATGTGGGGGGGAGTTGGGGAAGAGTTTATTGATCTTACTCAAGTTTATTAGTAGAGCTCCAAGCTCCTATAGGGCTACGTTGTTTGATTTCCTGCCTTTTTTCCTCCCCGTCTGCTTGGGTGAGAGTTGTGGTTGTCCCTTGTCGGCTTTGACTCCTAGGTGTCCAATCTCCCCATGTGTACGCTTTAGTCCTCTAGATTTGGCTTCCTCCCTTAGGAGGAAGAGGTACTAGATGCGGTCCAGTTGCTCTGTTGGTACACTGTCCACTCCCCATCTTTTCCATTGCTCTAGTATGTTCATGAGATCTATCCCTTCCCTTTCCAGAAGGTCTATGAGTTTAGGATATTCTGTGCCTACTTCTCTTGGGGTCATTTCCGCATCTCCCTCTACTTCTTGCATGGGGGTGTTGTCGTTTCTGATTCCTCCATCCATCAGGGTTGTGCAACTTCCCTATTCCTTCTAGTTACTTGGCCGATTGATGGGCTCGTTTGTTGTTTGTTCTCTGACTTCCTGAGCTTTTGCCGTATCCTTATCATCTTCTACCCCTTTATTGGTTCTGTCCCATCCTTCCATTTTATTCCGGGCCTATGGGTTGTTTCCTGCTGGGGCTTTACTCCGCTTTTTGTTTTCTCTGCTTATGGGGCTTGGTTTTATAAACCCATCCTCATCCTGCTATGGTTTGGGGTTTTTCGCTTCCTATTTTTTATTAAGAGGGCATTCCCTGATTAGGTGACCATGTTCATGGAATCTTCTACATCTGAAAGGGATCTGTTCATAATCGATGTTTTGGATTCATTCCTCATCCTTGAATTTGAGGCTTATGGCTTCTAGGAGTGCTCTAGACACATCCATCTCTATACATATTCTTGCGTAATATGTATATATCCCTTTTAGGGTGGCTTTTGCGGTCTTTATATATTTCCCCAGTTTGTTTCCTATTGCTTCGAAAGTAGAGGGCAACAAGTATTCTAAAGGTAGGGAATAGAATCTCAGCCAGACCGACACCTTTTTGAAAGTCTCTTTTTATGGGGAGAAATTTTCCTTCCATGGCTGCATGTACAGTCATGTTGATGCATGGAAGTATGGCCCTCCCTTAAAGACTCTATCCCTGTCCTCCAGGTTTATAATTTTTTTTGTGAAGAAGCCTTTCGATCCTAGATGGAGCTCCACTTCCCCATTTGGATTCCAGTGATATTTGATCCAGTTGCATAGTGTTCTTTCAGTGGGCCATAAGCCCATAAACTTGCAGATTAGCGCATGCGCCTTCATATGATCCCTGTAAAGTTTCATTTGCAGACCCTCCAATATCACCTTGGGTATAATTGTTGTTTTGGGTTTGCACGGGTTGCGCCCTTCTGCCCGGTTGGTCTTCGTTGTGTCTTGCGTCTCACTCTGAGTTTCTCTGGCTTCTTCTTCCATGCACTCTCTTTTGCCCTGGTTCCTTTCCTGACCTTTTTCTGGGTCTGAACCCGAGGTGCCTGTCACTGGTGCCTTGAAAAATACGCCCCTTGGCCCTTTCCCTCTGTCTACCACTACCTATTTGTATGAGGGGGTACCCTTACACCCCCTTTGGTGCTCATGTTGTCCTCCACTATGTCCGCGACTGCCAAAAACCTAGCTTATAGTTTCTCCTCTTTGAATATAAACCAAAAGCAATGTTAATCCCAAAGGTTATTCTAGAATATCCCCAGACCCAACTCTTCAGAGATCAGATGAAGACACATGCCATGATCTACAAGTTTATGGGTTTGTGGCCTATAGAAAATACCCTATGTAGCTGGATAAAATACCAATGGAAGATGAGTGGAGAAGTAGACCTCCACCAGGGATCAAAAGGTTTTTTTACAACAGTTTTCATGAATTTAGAAGACAAAGATAAGATCTTTGAAGGGGGGCTGTATTTCCATGCCTCAGCAGGATTGTACATGCGACCTTGGAAGGGAAACTCCTCCCCAGAAAAGGAGATTTTTAAATGTGTCCCAATCTGGCTCAGGATATACTCCCTCCCGCTGGATTATTGGTTTCCAACCACCCTCGAATCCATAGGGAACAAGCTGGGGAAATATGTCAAGGCGTCTGATGCAACATTAAAAGGGAAGTATACATCCTATGTGAGAATTTGTATAGAGATGGATGTCTCAGAGGCAATCAGTATGGAGTTCAGGGATGAGGAATGGATCCAAAGCATAGACTATGAACAAATATTGTTTAGATGTAGAAGGTGTCATGAACACAGGAACCTACTAAGAGAATGTCCGTTTAACAAAAAATCGGAACATGAAAACTCAAAACAACACCAGGATGAGAACGATTTTGTTAGGCCAAACCATAAATGCAGAGGAAATAAGAGACAAGGCAAGCCCCCCACAACGAGCAACCCGGAATCGAGGAATAGATTTGAAGGATGAGGAAATCCAAAATATGGGGAATAGGAGGAACATAAAAGGAAAAAGGAAAGGGAGAAAAATGAATAGGAAGAAAATAATACCATAGAGAATCAAAACCCTCAAGGAAAGCACAGGCACAATGAGGGAACAATAGAAGAAGGAGACAGAGACACAAATACCTCAATGCAGGAGGTCGATGGCGATTCGGAAATGACACCAAGCGAGGTTGGAACAGAAGACCCAGACCTAAGAGATATCATGGAAAGGGAAGGGATAGACCTCTGGAATATACTGGAACAATGGAAAAAGCAAGGAGTCGACAATATACCAATGGATCAATTGGATCACATACAATACCTCTTCCTTTTGAGGGAGGAATAAAAAACCAGAGGAACCAAGCGTATGCATGGAGAAGTAGGAAACTTGGGTATCAAAATAGGATATTGTCAGACACAACACTCACCAAAGAAGGCAAGACGAAAGAAAGGGAGGAAATCAAACAACGTATCCCTATAGGAATTAGGAGCACTTCTGATAAATTCAGGGAAGATAAAAAATCTCTTTCCAAACTCCCCCACACATGTTTAAAATGAAGGTTATTACTTGAAACATAAGGGGTCTGGACAACCCTAGAAAACAACAAAACTTAAAAAATAGATTGAATATGGAACAACCAAATATATGCTTCATTCAAGAGACCAAATGAAATATGGACATAATGGAAATAATAAGTAAGAAGTACTGGAATAAGTGAAATTTTTTGACTATAGATAGTCAAAACACAACGGGAGGCATTCTCACCCTGTGGAACCCATAAATGGTGAATCTACTCTCAGTAGAAGCCACTAGGCACTCATTATCTATAAAAATGCAAGTGATAGGGAACACATAGTAGGTCATATGCACCAATGTATATGGACCCCATATGTTGGAAGATAAGAGAAGAATTCTCCTAGATATAGAAAACCTTTGGGAGAGGAATAATAACCTTCATTGGATTCTGACTGGGGACTTCAACATTATAACTAATTTGGCTGACAAAAAAGGGGGCAACAGAAGATTGGACAGAGACGCAGAAGAGTTCACAGCTTTCATTGAAAGAACAAAACTAGTGGACATTAGGACTGGTAATGGGCAATTTACCTGGAACAAAAAAATAAAATTACACCACTAGGTGGCCACGAGGCTAGACATATTCCTAGTCTCAAAATCTATAATATTGCAAGTTTTAGCTCTGGAAGGAAGCATCCTCCCCTAGGGGGGATCATACCACTAGTCGGTGCGACTGGAGGCAAATTTTCAGGCAACACCAAAGAACATGCCTTTTAGATTCGAGAAGTTCTAGATTTACCATCCAACCTTCAAGGAGAACATTAAATCTTGGTGGCAAGATAAAATCCAGGAACAAGGGACAAAGATGTTTAGACTTCATAAAAAACTCAAGTACATAAAGGAAAAACTCAAGAAGTGGAACAAAGAAGTTTTTGAAAACATAGATTGGGAAAAAAAACTAATAGAGGTAAGAATATAAAGGCTATAGGAGCAATGCATTCAAGAAGGCTACATCGAGGAAAGAAAAAAAGAGGAGAACCAATTACTCTAGGATTGGGAAGCCATATGTAAGCAAGAAGATACCATGTGGAGACAAAAGTCCAGAATTCAGTGGCTTAAGAAAGGGGAGAGAAATATCGAGTTCTTCCATAGATCAACTATAACAAGAATATATCATAACAAAACTTTGAATATCCAAGATCAGGATGGGATAGAGAGAGAGTCCCTCCAGGACATTGAAAACTCTAGTCAAACACTTCCAGGGGATAGCCAAAGAACCCAACTTGGACAGGACTGAAGCAATCTAGAGGATTGTAAGGCACATCCCTAAGTTGGTAATGGAGAAGAACAATGCCAAACTTTGCAAACCCATATCAAAGGAAGAAGTACACCAAGTGATCCAGGAGATGCCAAATGGAAAGGCCCCAGGCCCAGATGGCTTCACACTGGAATTTTTTAAAGCTTACTAGGATGTAGTTAAGTATGATATTTATGGTATACTGGAGGACTCTAAGCGCTCTGCCTCAATCTTGAAATCTTTGAATGCCACAATGATCACTCGGATCCAAAAAGAAAATGAAGCCATGACTCCTGATTGCTATTGACCGATAGCCTTGTGCAATGTGGTGTATAAGATAATTTCAAAAGTAATAGCTAATATATTGAACCACTACTTCCCACTCTGATCTCAAAGAAACATGCAGGTTTCGTGGAGGGAAGGAATATTTTGGATAACATCATACAAGCCCATGAAATAATACACACCATGAAAAGTAAAAAGAAAGCGGGGATGTTAATCTAGTTGGACCTAGCCAAGGCTTATGAAAAACTAAGCTTGCACTATATGGAGAAAATGATGGAAGCATTTGGGTTTGAACAACACTAGATTAAATGGGTAATCAACCTAGTCTCTACAACGAGTTTCTCGCTTCTAGTAAATGGAGCTCCAACCAAGATGTTCTACCCCTCGAGGGGTATAAGACAAGGGTACCCCCTATCCCCTTTCATGTTCATTTTAATGATGGAACGACTTAGCAGGAGCATAAAGACAACAATGGTCGAAGGTGAAATCAAAGGCCTAAACCCGTTTGAAGACTGCCCAACCTCAACACACCAACAATTTGTGGACGATACCTTGCTCCACATAATCCCCAAGGTCAAGGAAGCAAAGGCATACAAAATAATTTTAGCAAAGTTTGGAGAAGCCTCTGGGGCTGAAATAAACCACTCTAAATCCATGATCTACTTCTTCAACACAAATCTTGCAGTCCAAAGGAACTTGGCCAACATTTTGGGGTTGGAGAGGAAAACACTCCCAACAAAGTATTTGGGGGTGCCCCTGATGGATAAGGCTTGTAGGAATATAAAGTGGGAAGGTGTCATCAAAAAGTTGCAGGAGAGGGTTAAAAATTGGACTTACTGAACTCTAAACCTAACAGTTCAGTTAATCCTAACAAAAGAGATCCTACAAGCAGTACCGACCTATCTTATGTTGATGTTTCCAGCCCCAAAAGGTATCCTACAAAAAATTAGAGCAATCCAGAGAGAATTCCTATGGAGGGGAGATGAGGACAAAAATAAATGGGCCTTGGTGGCGTGGGACAAAGTGTTCAGACCAAAGAACAAAGGGGGCCTTGGGCTACAAGACCCACAGTTAACCGACGAGGCCTACGAGTAAAAATTGTGGTGGATATGGGTAAAATACAGCTCGACGCCATGGGTTAAGCTTTGGAAATAAAAATACGCCCCAGAGGTCAACCCCCATGATAGGATAAGGTTCATGGGCATAGGGTAAGGTTCAACCATTTGGAATCTGGCCTGGAGAAATAAAAATTGGATACATGTTCACAGTTTTTGGGAAATTAGGAATGGGAGAATAACGAGATTCTGGGAGGATGCTTGGCAACGAGAACCCATAATGGAAAACCAGGACAGAGAGGTTATCAATAAAGAGATGATTTGGCAAGGGAAAATAAATTCTATCAGTACTGGAAACATAGGGAGGACAACACCAGATGGATAATTTGGACAACATAAATCCACAAAAAATAGATCAAGGAGGCCCGATAGTGAATGAGATTGAGGAGGAATTGGGTAGAAGGAAAATTTGGGTCTCAAGAGGATGATCAATTAATATTGGGAAGGAAAAATGAAGGGGAATTCAATTTAAAAGAAGCTCGACACTACATAGCAGGACAAGACCAAGAAAATCCAGAACCCCACTGGGAGAGGATCTAGAAGGGCCCTCAATGGCCAAAGATTAAAGTATTTGAATGGTTAATCTTACACAAGAAGATATTGATCTGGGATAACCTAACAAAAAGAGGATTCATTGGCTCCTCATGTTGTCATCTGTGTGAGATCTAGGAAGAATTGACGAATCACCTCCTAGATGAATGCAAATATACAATTGAGATCTGGGATTGGGTGGCTACAATTTACCATCTGTCAAATAGAGTAAGGGGGGATATCAGAGCCACAATAAAAAACTGGAAGGAGAGGTATAGCAATAATCAGGTGGTGAACCTTTGTTGGGGACTAATGTCGGGGATGGTACTATGGGCGATTTGGAAAGAACGAAACATGAGACTCTTTAGGAATGAAAGACAACCATCCTCGAGGATAAAGGATATTATCATAACTCAAATAAGAGGGACAGTGCAGAGCCTTAACCTTAACAATTCCAAAAACCATAACTCATACCAAGATCTACAAATTTTGGAATTGTTCTATTTGAAAGATTGGAGCCTTAACATACATGTGGCCCTGGATCCACAGATCTAGACATGAGTCAATACCCGAGTTCCTCCTCCGACAAACTTCATCAAGCTAAATTTTGATGGGGCGTCAAAAGGCAATCCTGGTTTGGCAGGAGCTGGCGGGGTAATAAGAGATAGTGGAGGGATCATTCTATGCATGTATGTTGGGAGCATAGGAAACTCTACAAATAATGCGACAAAATTTGGAGCTCTAGAACTAGGCTTGGGAATTGTACGTAGAGAGGGCATGGCAAATGTCATCGTGGAAGGAGATTCGACACTGGTTGTCAACACAATGAAGAAACTTCAGTATGGAACCAAGGTGGGAAAGGTGTTAAGGCATTGACGTCTAGTGCATTATCTTTAAAAAATCAAAAAACACCTGCAAACCTTGAACACAATAGAGTTTAGATGGATTCACAGGTCGGCTAATGCGCTGGCGAAAAGGCTAGCCAACGAAGGAGTAAACAGTGAGGGACATGAGATGGATGAGGTTTGGTTTAGAATCCCAAGGGTTCAACTCATATCAGACTGCATCCACTTGGCGGAACAAGATCATGGTGGCAGCTTCAGGGACGAGGGTCACATCAGGGATGATGCAGGGCTCTTCGATCCAGTGTGGGACCCAGGAGGCATATGATGGTCACAACACCTGGTCCCCAGGTATCATGTGGGAACAAGACATGAATCAAGTGGGAAGACAGATGGAAGTACAGAACAACATAAAGGTTAGAGATGATAGTGCGAGAGAGAGGTCAAGTAGCATGTTGTAAATTCATGACGAGATAAGGGGTTTGGAGATGGTGATAATCAAGGGAGGATCATTGAACCCCGGGACAAGTACGAGACCTAGAGCATCTAGATACATCAAAAGCAAGGACAAAAGCAAGGACCGAGAAAATGATTGCAACATAATGGCCCAATTTTCCTTACTAGCCAATAAAGAGGGCCGAGCTCACCACCTCAGGCCATAATTAGTAGCTGGTACAGGCACTCAGAAGAGAGGTCATTATAAGAAGGAGAGTTGCAGATAGGGCTACAACCCAAAGGGGTTAGCTAGTAGTGAAATATATAGTCTCAAGAGTAGGTCAGTTAAGGAGAGACGCAGAGTGTGGAACCATGAGAAAGGACTTAGTAGAGAGTCGGGTAGGCATAGGGCCATGGTGCGCTTGAAACATACCCAGAGAAAGAGAATCCCCCAGGGAAAGGAGATCTCAGAAAGCTCGAGGCGTTTGACAAGAATCGAGTAGGCTGTTATAGAGGCACCAAACATGTTCCAGACAATGGTCTTGCAGAAAGGGAAGGAAGCAGTAAATAAGTGGGAAGAAGAGATTAAGGAGGAGCAAAGTGGTAAGGAGTGGGGGGAGATTGTTGAGGAGGTAGACTAGATAAAATATTTGGGGGTTACCTGTCCCAGGGAGACCCTCTATTACAGAACGGTGCAGATGACATGGGTCACCAAAATTATGATAGGTAAGGTAAAGTTTGATTAGGAGGAGGCACACAAGGATGACCACCGAGATATTAAAACCATGCTGGAATAAATTCATCGTCGAATCGGCGGGTTAGAAACCATAGTCAAGTTGTTAGTGGAGGTAGAAAAGAACCAACAAAGTAAGCAAGAGCGGCTTGCTACACAATTCCATTTGTTCCTGAGATACATGCACCATCTGGACACAACACCCGCGGATGGCCAAGGAGGACCGGCTCAAATCCAAAGAACCAGAACAGTCTCCCCAAAGGAGGACAACAAAGGCCAAGCGGGTGGGGTGATGAACCACTGCCAGGTGCTCTAGTGCTTTTTAGTTTTATGTTTGTATTTTCTTTTGTCTATACTGACAGTCATGCCTAGGAAGTAGCAGGGTGTAGTGTAGGAAGTTACAGGCTTTGGTAGTCTCTTCTAAAGTTAGACAATATGCCCAGGACTCAGTTAAGAGAATAGTTAGCATTTTTTTTTTCCTATGTTTCTCATACTTTAAAAGGGAGGTCTGGTCTGGTTTCTAGTTTTCACAAACCAATTACCTCTAGGCATTTTATTAAGATCAAGCAGTAAGGGTCCCCTGGTTTGGTTTCCTTTTGGCAAACCAGGGCCCATTTTGTATCATATTTACTACAATAATATAGTGCTCTACTCTGATTTACAAAAAAAGACATATTTGTTTAATATCAAAATCTTCACAACAACATTAACAACAAACCCTTTATTCTATAATAGGTTCTACATATCAAGGTTCTTGATGTCAACAATATGAATCTCTGTCAAAGCTTGTCCAATGTATTAGAGTCGATATCTACACTTGGATATGGGGTGCAAAATAAAACTAAGATACACATAATATATTAATTAATATTTTTGTTTTATTGATTTCAAGTAATAGATCATCAATACATTCAACAAATATCACTACTTAGATTGATGTTCATGGATAATTTTAAGGTTGAAAATTTATCTCAAAATGTAGAAACCTTGGTAAATCTTTCTAGTCCTTAATATGCAAACTATAAAATTTGTTTGGCTATATTTTTGTAAAAATATTCAAATTTCTAAGGATTTTATATAGTTCCTATAAAATTTGGGCTATTTTTAAGGTAAAATAATTTTATTTTATAGAATTTGAGTGAATCATTTTTAGAAAAAAATGGAAATTACAAATCTTTTTTTTTGAAAAAACATAAAAAAATTAACCTATGAACAAAATTTAACCCTTAAATTTTTCCCTAATAAATATCAATAAAAAGTACACATGTTTTATGTTATAAAAAGAGTTTGTTTGCTTTTATCTTATCTTTTATATATATATGAATTACATGTGTTTTATGTTATAAAAAGATTTTAATTTTTCATTTTTCAAGTAATATATATATATATATATATATATATATATATATATATATATATATATATATAGTTTGCTTTTGTCTCAAGTTGATTTTCTTTATTTAAATATTTTTATTCATTGTTTAAGTTTTTTATTACAAATATATATTTTTATTATAATAAATTTATAGATATAACTTTTATTAGATTGATTGAGGGCAAACACAAAAGAGAAGAGCAAGAAGAAAAGGAAAAAAATACAATAAATAAAAGATAAAAATTCAAGGCGAGTAGTATTATCAATTTTGTACCATATTTTTATTGATTAATTAAATTCATTATTTAAAACTTTAATGATCATGAATGATCTTTTATGATTTGTTATAGAAATCATTATTTTTTTTTTTAAACTACAACGGGTATGGGATTGTTATAGAAATCATTATTAAAATGGTTGAATACTTTAAAAAGTATTTAACTAAAAGAAAACTTTAATGGTCATGAATGATCTTTTATGATTTGTTATAGAAATCATTATTAAAATGGTTGAAGACTCTATAAAGTATTTAACGAAAAGAGAGAGCACTCATATTAAAAAAACATAAGGTTCAACCTATCATTCCAAAAAAAATGTGATGTAACAAAAAAATCCATAAATGTATCTGACGGTCATGATCAGTTCATAAAACAAGGTCCCCCACTACTCCACTTACTACCAAATCGACAGGAAATTATAAAGTAAAAAGATTGTGGTCCCTATGGGAGATCAACTCCCCATCATAGAACTCCTCAAAAGTAAGCATACTTACTTCCATATTGATAGCATATTTATACAACTTATCTGAAAAAGCATTATGTTCCTTGAAAATATGACGATAATTGATGGCCTGGAAGGTAGCAGAGTTAGATTTTAAGGTCTATCCAATATTAAGCAGCTTGAAATTAATTTTTTTTTTAACGTAATTCATCCACTTAATGATCAGTTTGGAATCCCCAAAGACTTGTAGAGAGCGTATATTGTAGCTCACAACACAATGAAGAAGAGCCAAATTCAGCTGACATTCAACAAGATTATTTATTGCAAAGCCCATGTTCTCTCGGTATGCCACATAAATTTGATTGGTAAAATAGAGAATGAAGCCAATACCACAAACACAGAGCTAACCCTGACATACTCCATCAAAGTACCCCCAGGGCATGTTGTTGTTTATTTCCACTTGAGCTAAATCTTGAGTCTTCTTGTCCCGCAATGTCATTTTATAGGATGAAAATATAACAAAATATTTTTGAACTACTTTAAAGGGTGGCCAAATGCAAGATACCAGATATATAAAATATGCAGAACAGAAACGGAATGCTAGAAATAACAGAATAACAGTGAAATATCCAGCATAATCTTCACAATACACAGAAATGATATACGAAATAGCAACAGAAATAGCACTTGAACAGA
>ML826675.1:88346-106344 GCA_009831015.1 Picea engelmannii
CCCATACCCAAAAAATGATTCTCTTTATATAGAAAACATATAGACATTCATGCATAACTAGGATAGTCATCAAAACATATGAACATATGAACATATAAACATTGAAGCATATGAACATATAAACATATAAACATCGATAAACATCCAAATACAAGTCATGAATTTATACATCTAATTTTTCTTTGATTTATGTTTTTTTACATTCACAAAATTGACAATTGGGGTATCATAATCATTCAAGGACACTGTATTTTGTGTGCCATGTCCTTCTATTATTTGTGTGCGCTCATGTACCATACTTCTGGTACGTCGTTGAAAAGGGCGTCGAGGCATCTATTCAGGGTCATGAACTGCAACAACGAAAATGATCATATCGATATGTTGAAATATAATTGAAATAACTAATTCATTATTTTGATTAACATTACACTATTTCTCTTTACCTGTCTGTGTAGTTGTTACAATTGGTGCGTTAATTTCTTGTCCACTTGGTTCCTCTCGCAGTTCACCCTCCTGAGCTACATGTTCTTCAATTTTGAGAAGATAATATATAAGTATAAGTCAAGAAATAAATATCTACAATCACAGTAAATATTTCTAATTCTGAAGCATACATACCGGAATAGGTACTCTGTTCTACACTATCATTGGACATCTTCACCCTTATATGACGTGGTGTCTGTTGAATATCGCTAGATTCACTACTGCTTTAGCACTATTGCTTGAAAACAAACATAAATACTTAGTTAATGGTGATATAATAAAATATGAATAGACTTTACAAGCATGCTATTGTGGTTTCCTTATTCATTTGCTTTACCTACGTGGTTGGGGATATAGGAGTCTGGCCCAAGATTTTTCTATATTCAATCACACTTTTAAAACCATGCTTGTAACCAAGATTTAGGTCCTCCTCGGTGGCAGCAGTGTCAAACATATTTAACTGCAATACATAACACCATTAAAAATACCAATAACAAAAACATATATTTGTTCGCTACTGTTAAATAAATATTAACCACAGTTAATCATTTAAATCTTACTATTTGGGCTTTTAGTTTTCCATAGCCATCCTGGCCTAGTTTATGTTGGCCGTGTTTTTCCACTCTGGCCTTGGTTGCTTTGGAGGTGTTTGGTAGCCTACATATTGATTTTTTTTTTTTTTTAAATTAGATATCGAAATTGTTACTTAAACGGGAAAGAAAAACATAAATGATCATATTTCACTGATAATATGACATGTGGTGTACCTTGCTTGACCAGCTCATGGATGTCTTCCTTGTATATCTTAGCGCCTTCCACTCTTTCTCTAGAACCATGGGACGACACTCATGCTTGAGGTCTAATTTCAATTTCTCCCTATACTGGGCCCTGGTATATTTTAAATTCTCATCGGCTAACTTTGTGACCACTTTCTTGTTGAAAGTGTTGCCGAAAAAGTTTACCATGTGGTCTATTAAATCATCTTTATTTTTGCTATCTTGGCCATTCCACCATGTGCGAATGGTGGGGCCAAACATCTCCAATGCTTTGTCATTTAAGTTTCTATAGAAAACATCGTTTCCTGGAGAAACGTGTTATCCATTAATTTATAATAATCTCAACAAATGTCCATTTCAATTTCATGAAAAAAATGAATCAATTAATTAACAATTACCTGCAATCTTCTGAATCTTGACCGGAACACATGTGTCATCCACCAGAAAGGTGACATCTAGTGATTCGGTGATTTTAATTCATTCTACTCCACGTAGAATAGTATCCTCTCCATCTACAGTACGTTCCTCTTCGGAGTCATGTGGAGTCCCAAGCTCCAGATCACCATGCTTCGGCATGTCATGCCGGTCAAAATCATTTTGCTCATCAATGGATTCGAGGGGATCCCCAGGAGGCTCAAGAAGCCTCACTTGCACTTTGCTATTTCGGCATTTGTTTTGCATTGGAGCATCACTGCTACCTATAGTAGTTGCAGGATCGATAGGTTCCCCACGCACGGGGTTTAAAAACTCCTACAAACGGAAAATTGTACTTTATCATATCATATACAAAATATAAAACAAAAAAACGGATATGAAATTGTCGTAGATGATAAAAATATGTGAAGATGCCACTTACCCCAAAATTAGTTATTTTATCTTGTAGCTTTACAAGTCTTTTACTATCCTCCTGTGTCAGGGGTCTTTTGCTAAGAAAACCTAGATATTCTATGTTATCCTTCTTCAAGGCCTTCATTACAGTTGTCAGTGGGTCAGTCGAATAAAATATTGCATCCTCATCAATATCCTCAGTGGGATCCTTCCCACGTTGACCATGCCACAATACATCGATGAATAAAATTAATGAGATGAACTTTAACATTTGAGAAATTTAATTGTTGTAGTCATAAGTTGTTACTGTATTTAACATTTACCTGGTGAGGCATAGCGGGTGCCTTTCCATAGTCACCCTGGACAGATGTAGCGGGTGATTTTTGGACACGGTCACCCTGGACAGATGTTGACACAATAAATCAATCAACAAAAGTTATGAAATTCACCTGTAACATTAAAAAAATTAAATATTGCAGTAATATCAGAAAAACAATAAAAAAAATTCAGAAATTTAGTTGTTGTAATCATAATTTGTTACTGTATTTAACATTTACCTGGTGAGGCACAACAGGTGCCTTTCCACGGTCACCTTAGACAGATGTAGCGGGTGATTTTCGGACACGGTCACCCTGGACAGATTTAGGGGGTGATTTGCTGCCACGATCACCCTGGATAGATGTTGACACAATAAATCAATCAATAAAAGTTATGAAATTCACTTGTAACATTAAAAAAATGAAATATTGCAGTAATATTAGAAAAAAAAATAATGAAATTTGTGAAATTTAGTTGTTGTAGTCATAAGTTGTTACTTTATTTAAAACTTACGTGTTGAGGCACAGTGGGTGCCTTTCCACGATCACCCTGGAGAGATGTAGCCTTTGATATCTCACGGTCACCCTGGATAGATGTTGACACAATAAATTAATCAACAAGAGTTATGAAAGTAATTGTAAGATTAAAAAATGAAATATTGCAGTAATATCAGAAAATAAATAATGGAAAATGAAATATATGCAGTAAAAAATTGATTGATCAAAGGTTAAGTTGAATGGTATGTAAGATATTTACCCCCATAGTCGCACCCCTTCCATCTATTCGATTTAAGTTGTAATCGATCAACAACTCTTCACCTGGAACTATTGTTTTTGTTGCACATACAAATATATGATTTCCTTCGCATCCCTCAAATATGCAATTTGGTTTCTTAGTTGTTGCCACTGGTCATGTACTATTTATAAAGCCTGCAATGTTTCCAGTAGATTTTGGTCTTCCATCAATATACATAGTTTCCCCTTTATTTTGATTGTTATCTACTAGTTGTATATAATTTGCGGCAACTCTGAATCTCTACATACTTTGCGTATATCGGACCAACATCAGCCAGTGATTGTATTTGTATAATGGTCTGACATACTCCATCAATTCAGTTACAGTGCCATAGCTGACCTTTATTCCATCCATGGAAAATAACTCATCGAAGGAGCAATGTGATACATCCTCCCATCGATGAAGAAATATGTGCCCACTTCAGGTAGCTCCTTAGGTGCCCATCATTGTACTAGATGTTTATAACTCAAGGGAAACTTAATGTCACATATGCTCTCAGCATCATAATTACACGACCCTCCATTGGCAATAAAAAATTGCATGCGTATATGAAATCTTTTCCTTACCTTTTCAGATCTAGTTGATCTAGAACCGGTAGATCTAGTACAACATGTCTCATTTTCAACCTCTCTAAGTATATCTTGATCATCACTCGAGGAAGATAGATCCGACAGATACTTGTTTGGCGGTACCTACACTCGTTAAAACAAGAAGATAAGTTATCGTGCCAATATACGTTTTTGGTACCAACATAGTTGCATATAGTTGCAATATAGTTGCATAAGTTGCATTGTTGCATAAAGTTGCATATAGCTGCATAAGTTGCATATAGTTGCATAAAGTTGCATATAGTTGCATATTGTCACTAAAAAACATGATAAGTTGCATTTTTGCATATAGTTGCAATATAGTTGCATATAGTTGCATTGTTGCATAAAGTTGCATATAGTTGCATAGTTGCATATAGTTGGATAAGTTGCATATAGTTGCATATAGTCACTAAAAAACATGATAAGTTGCATTGTTGCATATAGTTGCCTAGTTGCATATAGTTCCATATTTGCATATAGATGCATACAAAATTGTTGCAATATAGTTGCATAAGTTGCATTGTTGCATAAAGTTGCATATAGTTGCATAGTTTCATATAGTTGGATAAGTTGCATATTTGCATATAGTTGCATATAGTTGCACAGTTGCATATAGTTGCACAGTTGCATATATTTGCATAAGTTGCATAGTTGCATATAGTTGCATTTTTGCATAAAGTTGCTTGTAGTTCCATATAGTTGCATAGTTGCATATAGTTCCATATTTGCATATAGTTGCATACGAAATTGTCATATAGTTGCATACGAAATTGTCATATAGTTGCATATAGAATTGCATAAGTCACATATAGTTGCATAGTTGCATAAGTTGCATATAGTTTCATAGTTGCATAAGTTGCATTGTTGCATGTTGCATAAAGTTTCATAAGTTTCATAAAGTTGCATAAGTTGCATGTTGCATAGTTGCATATAGTTGCATAAATTGCATAGTTGCATATAGTTGCAATATAGTTTCATAAGTTGCATTTTTGCATAAAGTTTCTTATAGTTCCATATAGTTGCATAGTTGCATATAGTTCCATATTTGCATATAGTTGTATACGAAATTGTAATATAGTTGCATACGAAATTGTCATATAGTTGCATATAGTTGCATAAGTCGCATATAGTTGCATAGTTCCATAAGTTGCATATAGTTGCATAGTTGCATAAGTTGCATTGTTGCATAAATTTGCATGTTGCATAAATTTGCATGTTGCATAAAGTTGCATGAGTTTCATAAAGTTGCATAAGTTGCATAGTTGCATATAGTTTCATAGTTGCATACGAAATTGTTGCAATATAGTTGCATATAGTTGCATAAGTTGCATAAGTTGCATTGTTACATAAAGTTTCATATATTTGCATATCCCCCGACGCTTAGTGGAGAACTGGATTTGAGACCCATCAAAGAGTTCAAGTGGGGATTGATAGTTTGGAAATCCATGATCCTGGAGTTTCACATATTTGGAAAGCACCTTTAGTGGCTAGTGGGGAATGGATGAAAGGTTCGAGTCGAAAATAATGTTGGGGTTGGCTGTGACAGATATTACAAGATGATTGAGTTGTTTTTTAATCCATTGTATGCATAGGGTGTAATGGTTTTGATGAAGTTGTACAAACTATAAAGGAAAGGGTTGTGGTCTTCTATATGGAACATTGTGAAGGCATTGGACCTGAGAGGAGATAATGGGATGGAAGGAGGGGGTTTCCTCTCTCGATATTGTCCAAGGACCCAAGACCCATACCCAGTGCTCAAAATATCCTATTGATGCCCATACTCTCACTTGAATTCCAAAGATACCCTCCAGAGGTCATCTATGGTGGTTTGAGGTGTCATTCATGAAATTTGAGCCCTAGAAGTTGCATAAAACCTTGAGAGATTGGGTGTGTTAGTTTGAGGTGTCATGTTTGGCCATGGATGCCTAGAAGATTTGTACTTTGACTAAGCCTTGGGTTCCCCCCTCAACCATATCAAGGCCTTCAGACCCATGGCTAATGCTCAAAACCTTGTGAGAGCACTAACATCATTTCTTAGAGGCCAAGGATACCCCTCTAGAGTTTATGTGTGGTACTTTGAGGCATTGTTCATGGATATAGATGACTCAAAGATTTCTTTAGAACCTAAGGCATGGCCTTCTTCCCTATATCATTTCCAAGACCTTGAGACACATACCTACTACTCAAAAACACCTAGTGGCACCAACATCCCCAACCATAGGTTGGAATACCCTCAGAAGGCCTTGTGTGGTTATATGAGGCATCCTTATTGGCCTTGGCTCATTGAAAGATTCCTTTAATGCCTAAATTTCATGTTTCCTCCCTTGACCATGTCAAATCCCCGAGACCCATACCTAGTGCTCAAGAATGTTAGTGTTACCTATATACCTAATTGGAAAAGGATGCCTTCAAGAGGTCATTTGTGGTGGTTCAAGGTGTCATTTATGGGAAGAATAAGAAGTGGCATGTGAAGAAGATTCTAGCAATGACGCAAGAAACAACAGCTCCCACTATGTATTACAAGCCTTGTGAGAGAAAGTGACACACCAAGACTGCTGGAAATTACACCTCGATAAATGCCCCAAACACTTCTAAAAGATAAAAGAAGAAGTAGTTGCACTACCATTCAAAATGAGGTAGCATTAATTAGTTGCACTACCATTCAAAAGGAGGTAGCATTAATCAATGACATTCCAAAAAAGCAAAAAGATATGACCAAATTATTTCATGACTATATCCACATGAGACAAGCTAAAGTGGATTACTTGTTTGATCTCAATTCACAATTGAATTTGATCTCTACACAACTAGTTTAAAATATTGTCCTAGAGACTCATGGTCTTCCCTTCCCATTCCCATGTACCTACCTTATCCTCTTGTTTGCATGCAGATGCATCAAATTCCCCTTACCAAAGTATACTCTAAACGACACAGTTCAGACTCTTAATGTTGGTCATATTATTCCCATGGTGTTTCATTAATTATTTTTCATTTTTCCCTAAGGGAAACCCCACAGGATCCTCATCTTCCCTGGAATATCTATATAGAGGGTGGGATCCCCCTGTCTTCCCTAGAATATATAGATAGAGGGAAAGATCTTCCCCCTCTTCCCCACAATATCCAAATAGAGATTAATTCAACCGTAGGCCACAATAGTGGTTGGTAAACTTGAGGGACTTGACCATATTTGAACATTTGACCTACAACATCCTCATCGGAAACATGCCTTTGGGATAATTATTTTTCATTTATCCTGGTAGTGTCTAAATTTGGTAAACTTAGTGGTTGGCCCTTTCAATTTATTCTCTTTTCTTCTTTGGTAATTTCTCGTGAAGTTGCCTCTGGAGCATAATCAAGTTCTTCATTTGACTCTATACAATATGTATAATTGTCCGAAACATTGAAAACTGGATTGGTGTCTAACTCATTTGTGAGATTAATTTATGATTGGACTTCTTGAATATGTTTTGCAAGTAATTTAGAATATTTGTTAATATGCTCATCAAATGGCAACTCCATTAAATCCACAACTTTTTTTCGATTCCTTTCTTGAATAATTAGGAAGGCTCATTTTATTGTAATTTCATTCACCCTATAATTAGGAAATCTCATTGTGTCCATCAATCTCCAACAATACTCCACAAGAAGTTTCCTAGGTCACTCCCATTTACCACCTTTGTTTACACATCAATTTGTGTATGCAAATAAGCATAACTACAGGGAAACCTATTGCCTAATTTGTGACATGATGTTCATAAAAAATTACTCGAAAAATGAGTATTGATGTCACTTGTTATTGCTTTGGTAAATCCATGCAAACATACCTCTTCCTTAAAAAACTTTGTATTAACAACTTCGTTTGTCTTATTTTAAGGAATAAAATGGTTCATTTTATACAATCTATTAACACCAACAATAACAAAATGGAGTCATTACTTCTTCCTATTTGAGTCACTCCCAACACAAATTCCATTGAGATGTCCTCCCAATGTCTATCGGGTATTAGTAATGAAAAATACAATCCTATTTTGTGAATTTCCTTCTACATTTGGTCTTCCTGCAAGGCATTAGGATTGTCAACTTCAAGAACTAATAAACAACTACAAAGAATTCATCATTTTTTGTTGCATTGTTAGTAATATTGTCAAAATATCTATGGATATATATTTCTATAGGTGTGAAGGAATGGTTAAATATGTGTGTGAACATTGTCTTTTGTTGGTTGATTTAGCAATGTCACACCATGACACAAACCTTGTTGTTGTATTTCTCCACATGGGTGTAGAGGCGAGGCCAGATTTTTTTCTACAATATTGCCACTAAAGTTTTGTAGGTGCTAAAATGACATGTTGACTTGGAATAATGTGCTCCTAGATGTGATTATCACACTCAACTCTTATTGGAGCACACAAGTTTTTAAGGAGGTTTAACAAGTGGTACATAATTGTCCTTAGAGGAAATATGAACGCATTTACATAAATATTAGGTCTATGGTATATTAACACTGCTAATTCAGTGTACTCTAACATGATCAAGGAGCCACCTAGCCCCTCTCATGCCCAATCATCCCACTCACACCATGTGGGTCAAGTCATTTCAATGGAGGGCAATTTTTTGTTGTGGGAATATGTTGAATATTGAGGAGGTCGATTTCTAGATTTGGGGGGGATGAGTTAGAGAGTTTGGGGCATTTTTTCCTCCCTGTTGGAAAATTTGTGGCTACATAAATAGTATTTTCATTTGTGGGGGTGATTTACTCACATTTGGGCACACCAACACATTTGTGGGGGCGATTTACTCACATCTGGGAGATTTCCCTCTCCTTCCAACACAAAATGGAACTAACGCAAACTTATAAAAACAAAAAGACTATTCTTGCATTAGTAATGTAAATTCATGAAGTGTTCAGAGTTACTCACCACCCTCAACCTCGCCCTTAGTGTCGATGTCACTTGATCGATTTTACAGATGGCCCTCGACAGGTGCAACTATTTCCTTCTCCTCTACGTTCCCTAACCTCCTCTGCATGCCCTAACCTCCCCTCCTTCTCCTCTATGTGCCCTCCTTCTCCTTATCCTATGTGTGCACTCTTCCCTCTACTCTGTGTGCCCTCCTTCTCATCCTTCTCATCTGTGTGTGCCCTCTTTCTCCTTTGTGTGCATGCCCTCCTCCGCTGCATGTGCCCTCCTCATCTGCGTGCACTCTCCTTCTCCTCTGTGTGTGTGCCCTCCTCCTCTATGTGTTCCATCCTCCTCTCTACTCTGTGTGCAACCAAGTGTTGATCCATCTAATGAGTGTGAGAGTTAGTTCAAATGTATTTTTTTTTTTTTTCAAAACTATGTTTTGTTATTTGTTTATTTTATTTTATTTTTTGTTTTTATTATAGTTATATATAATATAATTTATATATTATATAATTTATAAATTATATATATATATATTATATTTAATATTATGGTTCAACATGTTTTTGTAGGCCCTACATACCTAGAAACTTCCTTTAGGACCTAAGGCTTGGGTTTCCTCTCTCGATCTTATCCAAGGACCTAAGACCCATACCCAGTGCTCAAAATATCCTATTGATGCCCATACACCCACTTGAATGCCAAAGATACCCTCAAGAGGTCATCTATGGTGGTTTGAGGTGTCATTCATGAAATTTGAGCTCTAGAAGTTGCCTAAAACCTTGAGAGATTGGGTGTGCTAGTTTGAGGTGTCATGTTTGACCATGGATGCCTAGAATCTTTGTACCTTGACTAAGCCTTGGGTTCCCCCCTCAACCATATCAATGCCTTCAAACCCATAGCTAATGCTCAAAACCATGTGAGAGCACTAATATCATTTCTTAGAGGCCAAGGATACCCCTTTGGAGTTTATGTGTGGTACTTTGAGGCATTGTTCATGGATCTAAACGACTCAAGGATTTATTTAGAACCTAAGGCATGGCCTTCTTCCCTATATCATTTCCAAGACCTTAAGACACATACCTACTACTCAAAAACACCTAGTGGCACGAACATCCCCAACCATAGGTTGGAATACCCTCATAAGGCCTTGTGTGGTTATATGAGGCATCCTTATTGGCCCTGGCTCATTGACAACTTATTTTAAGGCCTAAAGTTCATGTTTCCTCCCTTGACCTTGTCAAGGCCCCGAGACCCATACCTAGTGCTCAATAATGTCAATCTAGTCAAAGTTCAATTAATGTCTCTTGTTACTGTAGGGTTATAAAGCCTCATGATCCCAATGCCCATATGCCTCCAACCTTGTGATCTAATGATCATTGGGTGACAACTGTCATGAAGGGTGATGACTAAGACTAATCGGGCACCACTAAAGTGCACTGACTAGTCACCTATGATAGACTAAAGTGAGTGCAAGTTTTTATGAAGACTTTAATGTAAATACCAAAATGAATACAATATAACATCCTAATTGCACCACTTCTCCTTCAATCACATTCCTAATAGTTTCCTCAACAACATACTTATTCTCGTATGAACATTTATGAGTTAGCTTAATTGATACACCTTTAAACTTGAAGTTTATATATTCAACGTGAGAAGAGAATGGCCATTTTGATTAGTGGATCCCTTGAAACTGTAATAAATATCCTACTTTTTGGTCTAACATTTTATCTATTTTCCAAGATACTTTCTTGTAGGGTTTCACTAAGAGGAAGAATGTATTACAAAGTGATAAAATTATTTCCACAATTACACAAAAATTATGTGATCCCAACATCTCTCATTGAATAATATGGTCCTCAAGAATATTTGAGATAAAACTCAAGGCTCCATGTTCCTCTTTATTTGAACATATATTTTTTAGTATGACATGGAGTGCAAGGAATTCCTTTAAATCTTTAGTGGAAACCCTGCGTCCAATTTAGAATTCCTTCCTCCCTTTTGAACCAACATTCATAGAACCATATTGCTCCACATCATATTCAAACTTTGATATAGAATCATCCCATGAATCTATATCATCTTCTAAAGCACTTTCATACTTTGACTAACTACACATTTAGTCACCTATCAAAGCATAATTTGAGGTACTAAGCATTCACTGTGCTTACAAATTTTCATATTAGGCTAAGAAACAAAGTACATTCCAGAAAGAGTGTCTTCTAGTGTCTTGATTTCTTCAACCAAACAAGAAAATGGAACCTTCCAATTTAAAACATTACCAATATTAACAACAAAACAATCAGATCTGATATAATTACAATGTAGTTCCTTTCTACTTGGGTAGACTTCACCTTATGAAACCATTGAATTTCTCTACAATACATGTACATCTTCTCCATCCATAAATGCAAGAGACATTATTGATAATCTACAATTTAACAAGAAAACCACTTGTCATAATAAATTCAATGACATGTATATTTACAAAAAAAAATCGCATTGATGCATAGATTTATGAAAAAATTAATTGACCCACCACAAATACAAGTATGAGAAATTATTATAATTCATTGATAAAAAATTTAAGTTCAAAATTCTTGACCATCTATGAAATTTCCTTGCAATAACTAGTTGTATGAATGGATCAGTAAGTTCAATTATTTCATTAAACTAATCCCTTTTGGTATTTCGTATTTGAAATTGGATTATAAAGAGATTTCGATCATTTGCTAAGTTCGAGAATAAGGAAAAAATTGTTTAAATCATGCAATGGGTGGTAGTAGTCCCAATTTCAAGATCAAGATTAATCTCAGAATAGGAGCTATCCATAGAAATATTTGAGAAAGAACTTGATTTAGTAATTAGGGTTGATTATGAAACCGGGACATAGGAGAGGCACATTAGTGAAAAGAGGGCCCAATTTGACACTCAGGACCGATCACCAAATTAGGAAATGTTTTAGCAAAGGAATGTAAGGAAGGGCCCCAATTTTGAAATTGACTGTGATCACCAATTGGGAAAGGTTTTGTCAAAGGAAGCTTGGAAACCAATTTGGAACTCGAGGGAAAGGAAAAGTACAAAATTTATGAAAATAAAATATGAATTCGAACTCAAAAAACATGATAGGGTTTAAAATAAGAATATAGAAAAATTAAACTAAATCTTCAAAAGAAGAAGTTCAATTTGATGGTCGAACATGGGGGAAAAGTTTTGAATAGTATGAAGAGATTGATAGGAGGGCTTGATTTGAAGATCGAGCCTCCTCTTCATGAATCCTTTCTCCAATTTCATGATCGATTCTAATGGATAAATCATCTCCTCCCTCCTCTAATGGTAGTGAGAATGGGTCCCATTTATTTAATAGGTACCAATTCTCATATC
Source organism: Picea engelmannii (assembly GCA_009831015.1). NCBI lineage: Eukaryota > Viridiplantae > Streptophyta > Pinopsida > Pinales > Pinaceae > Picea > Picea engelmannii. The sequence goes on from ML826675.1 coordinate 100,428, forward strand.
GACCCATTATTTTCAAACTCTTTGCATACGAAGAATTTTAGAGCTCATACTGAATTCCATGAGGCACGATAACACTCATGTATTAATGTGTATTTAAAGAACATATTTTCATTTCCTAGTTTAATACCATCATAAATCGAATGACTACCTTTCTGAACTTAGAAATAAATGCAACATTCCCTTTCAATTTTTGAAATACAATGTTGTCACCTACATTAGAAAACCGTTGCTGAAATGTTGAGTTGTCAGGATAATTCTAGTTAATTTGGAGAAACATGAGAAGAATATATATATATTAATTTGGGTAGTGGTTTTGTACTTTACATTTGTATCATACATTTGGTTAAAATAAGATGTAAGTGGTAGCTTTCCTAGAACACAACATCTATTATTTGTGTATTATACCTTCTTTCATATCCCTACATGAGAAAAGGAACTAATAGAGATAACAACTATTAATATTGCATTTCCATGGGTCAAGAAAAGGAATTGGTAGAGCTAATATCTAAATACCTTGCATTTATATGGGTCCACATAGATATTAAATATATGGAACTCACAAGATCTCCCCCATCTTCTCTAGAATATCCAGATGGAGGGTGGCTCAACCTCCAACCACATTATATACTAGTAACTTACAGGGACTCGACCAAATTTGAACCTGTGACCTATGGCATCCATGTCGACAACATACCTTTAGGGGATGGTTCAATCATTGATCTCACCCTTGGGAATAGTTACAATATATATATCAACGTTAATCTAAACAACCATAACCTTTTATAGAAAAAAAAGTCAATATAGTGTATAAGATGCCATATTAATATTTGAGATCATAAGTATATTATCTATTTCTATATGATTATGAACAAGAAATAGTAAACAAAAGCAATGATCAAATAACCATTCATTGTGTAGAAGGTCTAGCAGGGATAACTAAAGAGATATCACATAGGGAAATTGGAAATAATACACTACCATCACTAAGGGACCTTAAGGGATACAATTTCACATAAAAGAGGTAATAGTCCACATTATCACAGAATAATGCCTTTTATTTTAGTTTCAAACCAAATTAATTTGAGCTCAAAATGTTAAATTTTGAAAAAACCAACTACATTTTAATAGGGTTGAGGATCATTGGTAAAAGTATTTGATTCTCATCTATTAGACCCGTGTTAAAACTCCAAGAGAACATGTTTAGGTGATCAAGTTGAGAAAATGTTTAATAATTCCATCCTGAAAATCCTAGATGGAATTATTTTAGATAGATGATGTTGAAGGTGTGATATACATAAATTAAACTTTGTAACTTAATCTAATCATAGAGTACATCCAAATGAAACTTGTAGAGTATCCATTAAAGCCAAGAATGATTGACATTTCAACTTCCGTATGAGAAATATACCATTTTGGTTGCCAAACTGAGAGGGATTATTATTTTCTTATTGTTGATGATTATTTTATGTATTAGTGCATGTAGTAGTGTAAACATGCTTTGTTTTATCTAAAGAATGTTGATCTATACCTACTCTACAACCATCTTTGCCATATCCATATACTTTCATTATTTGCAATACCCAATTGAGGATGCATGCAAGCACTGGTGTGTCCCTTAGTACTCCATTTCTATCTAGATGGCTTGTTGGTGGATATCATATGGACCACATGGAACTATACAAGGTTTCAATGGATTGGTGTGAAATTTTCAAAGGTAGGTACCACTTCTCAAGATGTAGTATTTTTTTCATTTAACTATTGTTAGCAATAGTATCTCTATAAGTGCAACATATTTTAGGAGTCCTTTCAGCATTGCAATAAATTATCCCATCTCATCATTAATGAGTTCAAGGTTATGATGTTCTCTATTAGTGGCTATAATCCTTTCTCCAAGATTAAATGAGAAGATCTTCCATATTGTAGTTGGATTCAATGAGAAACATTACTGGTAGGTTTTTTTGGTTCGTAGTCACAAAGAGGTGACTAAACCTTAGATTATATAATTATTTATTTATTGATAGATGAACTAAAATACAACAAGAAACACAATTTGTAATTGTTGGATATTGTTGGACATACATATAATTTGTTGTTGATCAACATTGAAGTCGATTCATCAAAAAAATTAGAAAGTGTTAGTTCTAAAGAGAAAGCAATGATTTTCCATGAACTATTGCCTAATATTTGACATTTATGACCAATGTATTTGGAAGTTATGTAAAACAGAAATATTTTGGATATGGATACAATCAACAAAGAAAGATGCTTGCCGATCATATTATTAGTTATGTTATGTATTTAAGTTTTCAAATGCATAGTTTTGAATGATACACAACGGATACAAAAGGAACTCGAAGTCACTGAGATATTGATGAACACAAATGGTTCAACAACTTTATAAACATGTTAGGAAATATACATGGGACCAAAATCAAGGCCTTTTTGGGCATCAATTGTTTAGTCACATTTCCTTAGTAAATACTTCATTAATTGATTTCTTTGTCTTCTATCGAATTTAGTTTAGAAAATCAACAAGATGATGTTGCTATGGAGGCCATGACACCTCTTCTATCAATTTTGGTGTATTTTTTTTGGTTGGATGGATAATATGAAGCTTTTTGATAATGTAAAAAACCTTGATGATCTTAGTTCCTCAACTAGCATTGCTATGAATTTCCTTACAGATCTTTATTCTCAATAAGTGGTATACAAAAATTTAGGAGCCATGTTGCTACAATAGAGATAGATATTTGAATTGAATGAAGAAGTTAAAATTTATAAATCGTACGATGGCACAAAAGATAAAGATAATCACTATTTATTATCAAGTTTGGCGCATCTCTTATGGATATTTAGGAGGCTCAATACCAATAGTCTTGGATCAGTTTCTTGAGGCTAGAAGTATGGAGAACTTTCTCACATATAAAAATCAAAGTTTTTAGACAATTCTTATTCTAATTCATGCATTAAGAATTATATTTCAGAACTTACTTTGTAATCTATTGAAGCAATTCTTCGGTTCTCTAAGTAGGTTTGGTAGCCCTTGCTTTCATGTACACAAGAGAAACTACAATCAATTGAAATGTGTACTCACTTTAGTCTATCATAGGGTTATCACTTTAGTCTATCTTTATGATAGTCTATCATATGCAACTTTATGCAACAATGCAACTTATGCAACTTATGCAACTATATTGCAACTATATGCAACTATATTGCAACAATTTTGTATGCAACTATATGCAAATATGAAACTATGCAACTATATTGCAACAATTTTGTATGCAACTATATGCAAATATGAAACTATGCAACTATATGCAACTATTCAACATGCAACTTATGCAACTTATGAAACTTTATGGAACTTATGACTCCACTAAATTAGGGCTTATGGTTTACATGATGAATTGATGATGGAAGAAAGTCGGTGTGTGAGTCAAATTTGAGTCTATAAACCCTCCCATATCATTAAGGCATGCAAATAGTCTATCCATGTCAAATTACAATGAATTCAGAAACAGTTTGAAAAAATTTCAACGTTGGCCCCATTCACACGTCATTCTTGCCCCTGTCTAGTCCTAGTACAATTTCCTTGTAAAATTTGTATAAGATATTTGGAGAATGATAATTTTGAAGGTGTTAGGCCTATTCCTACACACCACGACCAGATCACCTCTCATTGATAGTCTATGTATTGATCCCTTTTAGTTTTGGGTTGTTAGTATTTTCAATTGCACGCACCTTTCAATCTAGTCAAAGTTCAATTAATGTCTCTTGTTACTGTAGGGTTATAAAGACTCATGATCCCAATGTCCATATGCCTCCAAACTTATGATTTAATGATCATTGGGTGACAACTGTCATGAAGGGTGATGACTAAGACTAGGGGAAACTTTCAATTCAAGGCTAGGAATGACCAGGCCCACATCAAGTGAAGGAAGAAAATTAAGAAGGTACATGTGTTGTCCCATTCCATGTCAACACCAACACATCCATTCACTGGTAATACTAAAACCTGACAAATCGATGACTCCACTAAATTAGGGTTTATGGTTTACATGACGAATTGATGGTGGAAGAAAGTGGGTGTGTGAGTCAAATTTGAGTCCAGAAACCCTCCCATATCGTTAAGGCATGCGAATAGTCTATCCATGTCAAATTTCAATGCATTCAGAAACAATTTGAAAAAATTTCAACGTTGGCCCCATTCACAGGTCATTGTTGCCCGTGTCTAGTCCTAGTACAATTTCTTTGTAAAATTTGTATAAGATATTTGGAGAATGATAATTTTGAAGGTGTTAGGCCTATTCCTACACACCACAGCCAGATCACCTCTCATTGACAGTATGTGTATTGATCCCTTTTAGTTTTGGGTTGTTAGTATTTCCAATTGCACACACCTTTCAATCTAGTCAAAGTTCAATTAATGTCTCTTGTTACTGTAGGGTTATAAATCCTCATGATCCCAATGCCCATATGCCTCCAACCTTGTGATCTAATGATCGTTGGGTAACAACTGTCATGAAGGGTGATGACTCCACTAAATTAGGGTTTATGGTTTACATGATGAATTGATGATGGAATAAAGTGGGTGTGTGTGTCAAATTTGAGTCCAAAAACCCTCCCATTTTGTTGAGGCATGTGAATAGTCTATCCATGTCAAATTTCAATGCATTTAGAAACAGTTTGAAAAAATTTCAACGTTGGCCCCATTCACAGTTTGAATTGATGATGGACATACCTACATCGTTGGTATGATTAGGCGCAATCACGCGGATCTCCTCTTGGTTTTGAGAATAGTTCATTATCTACTAAACAGGGGCAACCACGTGAAGGTGGAAGCTCTAATTATTCCCCATCACTCTCAATTTCCCCATATTACCTAATTTGAAATTCTAAAGAACTTGTATCATATACTATATTATACAAAATAAAAAAATATAAAGATCATATAAAAGATATAAACACGTACCTCTTCTTTTCAACAATTAAATATCAGTCATCTTCTTCTTCATACATCTCAACATCTGTAATAGGATCTGGTTCAGAATCGATATTGGTGAAAGGCTCATTCCTATCAACATCATCATCAACATCATTTTCGCTAATATAGTTATCGATATCGTCAATGAGATCGTCGTATCCTACATTTGGATGATCAACTTCTTCGTCTGACACATCGACTACATGAGTCACATGATCCTGATCTGCATAATCATGATCTTCTTCCTCATTATTATCTTCATCCTCGACTACATGATTATACTTTACTGGTCTTCCTCTTGGATCATATCTAACAACGTATGACCAACCTGCTTTACCAGGTACCTCTGAGTAAAATACTTGTTGACATTGACTTGGAAGAACATAAGGCTCTGTAATTGGTTCAAATTCCCTTGTATTAACCATGGTAAATCCATTATCATGCTCAATAAAAATTCTTTCAGGATCACGCTTATGCATCTGTAGCCTGTACCATTTAACCTCAAACAAAACTATTTTAAAGGAATTAAAATCACACAAAATTATATCCTCCAAATGGCCATAGTACCTATTCTCAGTTTCTTCCAGATTTCTATCACTTCTAGAGGAAATGTTGGTGACCTTAAACACTTCAGTTATCCCACAATCTGAGGTTTTCATCTTATCATCCAACATTTTGATACGAAATTTACGACGATTACACCACATAGCCTTCTGATGTTTCAACTGCAACATGGACAACAAGTAAAAAATACATTTACAATTAATAAACCTCATATAGGACTTAGTAAATATATATTTCAAAAATTAAACAAACCAAATACATTGAAAAAATGGGAAAAAACTAGGAAAATGTGGGTAAAAAATTTAACTTGCCTGTTTATCTTTTAAACCAAAGGCTAAATCAACTTCCCTTGATGTAAGATCAGGA
>ML826675.1:110856-135736 GCA_009831015.1 Picea engelmannii
AATTAAAATAACATTACTAATCTAAATTACAACTAATGGCCTAAGCCGACATAAATAAAATAGCATTACTAATCTAATATGCCCCAATTAAGGGGTAATGAGCCAATATTAGGGCTTAACATTGAAGCAGAAAGATATGTTGATAAGCCAATTGAAAAATCAAGTGAAAACAGTGGAAAAGAATTTCAAGATTGAAATCAACAAGGATTTCGAGTAGAATAGAGCTAATGATAGAAAGGAAATCCAACAACTCAAATCCACTCTTGATGAGATGTAGAAAAAGTCACAGACAAGCAATGAATTAGTCAAAATAATTGCAAGCGAAGGTAAGCTTAACTGAAAAAGAAGTAGTGGATATATTATATTTCCAAACCCAAACTCTAGAGGTACATAAGGAACTGGAATCAACACAGCAAATCCTTTTAGATAAGGTGGAAGCTATCCAAAACTATTTTTAGGTGGTAAATCAATCCTTAGATAACATTTGTTTAAAGGAGAGAGAGGCTATTGTCGCTCAGACCAATTTCCAAGAAGCAGTTGTGTCATCGGCGAGAGAAGGAGTATCTATGGTTTCCAGGTTGTCTGTTTCAGAGAAAATCAGAGGCGATATAATATTGAAGGCCTGGGAAACTAATATAGCTAAGAGTAAAAGAATGGCTAAAGAAGTGAAGGAGGCTTGTGAAGAATCTTTTCATTCACTCGACAAAGATTCATTAGGCCTTGGAAAATATAGTATCTCTGAAATACTAGGACAAGTTGATATAGTGAAGCACCAACTTAACATTAAGACAAACATGGAAGAGGCTCAGGATAAAATCTTACAATTAAAGCAGATTGATATTACTCAAATAAATATATGGATAGTGAAGCCCAATTTGTAACTACAGTCTATATCTTCAGAAGATAGGAGAATGGAAGATATATTGCCTCAATTAGAAAATAAATTGTATGATTTTGAGGAAAATGACTTAACAGAACCCTCCAGGTTGGTGGTACAATTTGTGAGCAAATGTGTTAAATGTATCGAGCAAGGAAAAGGCAGCACCTCCGAGAACCAATGACGTAATTTGTACACATCATCTGTACAGATCAGGATTACAGACTATCTGTTTCTGAGCTGGACAACAGGAAATAAAAACGCCTCTGCCAGCATGACAAAGGGACAGAAGAGATGTAAGTGAAGCGTTTCAGATTTCACATTTTGTAACCTTTACTATTTTAGAAATAAGGAGAATTCCAACCGTTTAGGGTTGAGAACCTTTTGTATAAATACATATTTAGAAGAATGAACAAAGGATGCTTCTTGTCATATTGTAACTAAGAAAACTCATCCTTTGTGAATATTAATACAAGCGCGGACAAGGATTCCAAATTTTGTGCAGTTCGAGTTATGTCCTCTTCTTGTATTTCATATTTCCACTTTTCTTTATGTTACTCCTTGATAAGTGAATGACTGCAATTTAGTACAACATCTACTGTAATCATATTTCATTTAGTTATTTGATAAGCAAGCAGTTTTTCCTCTGTATTTGCTATCAACAAATACAAGACCTACAAGCTAATTGGATCACTATATCATATATCCTTTCAGGGGTTCATTCTACTCTTTCTTCTACTATAAAAAAAAGGTAAGATTATTTTGTTATTGATGCCTTAGTTTGTTTAATAGTTTTGTAATTTTCTCCATCACCACTCAATTTTATTAATTGACTCAAACGACGAAACATGACCTCTGTTCTGTTCAGCTATGAATTTCATTTGAGGATTTAATTCTTACACAACTAACAGAAGAAAAAGCACTCTTAAAACAAAAAATTTATGAATTCATGATGCCTAACATTATGCTTTGAGCCTTAAGTTTAATCTCAGGAACAACACAGGGTATGGAAGATATTGGTGAAATCTGGTACTGGTGTTGGTTGTGGAGCCTGATTACCTTCCTGATTCAGAGGTATTTTTTTTTCCAGCTGTGTTTATACCCCATGAAGACTTTACACCCCAGAAGAATGTACACTTCTCACGTGGGGGAGTGCAGAGGGGGTACCCCCTCTGGGGGGTTTGGGGGCAAGCAGGCCCCCGAAGGAAAAATTGCCTTGTAAATGCATATTGTCATTTCATTGTAAATCTGGACCGTTCATTATAAGGTCGTAGATCTGATGGTAGAAGTTATGTTAGGTTTTTTTTCCCTAGAAGGAAACCCTCTTTTATGAGGGAAATGTATTGCGGCTATGCATCATTGTGAATATTGTATTCTGAGTGAGGAGACTATGAGAGAAAGAAGATGAAGTTACAACGGGTGTGTTGTAGGTTGTATCCCTTCATTTGTTGGATAATAATAATGGAAGGACCTGGAAATTTCTCTGGTGGACGTAGTCCACACTGGGTGAACCATGTATATCTTTGTCTCTATTGTATTGTGTATCTTATGTGTTTTATTTCCGCATTTGTTTTATTTTATTGCTCTGCAATCTTGTTTTTCTAACAACTGTCTGGTCCCTTTCTTGACATAGGGTGGTTCATCTGGTGTACTGGTCCTCGTAGCTTCCAACAGGGTAGTAATGTTGTTTAATGGCATCCCGAAAGGAATCCCATGTAGAGGCCACCACAAATATTGCATATTCCTCTACAACCCTTTGCTCAGAGTAAGTATCCCACCAGTCTTTAACATGGGGAACGACCCTGAGTAGTGCAAAAGTGATATTTTCCCTATTAGAAAAATTATGGACCAAAAAATACCCTTCGAGCAGATTCAACCATTTATCTACAACATTTGTATCTATCATTCCTTCAAATAATGGAATATAAAAATTTACATGTACCTTGAATGAGGTTACATGGCCGCTTGATGAAGATGCTTCTCCTGTGGGAAGCCATCGAAGGATTTGAGCGAAGTTGTCCATCATTTCGTTCATTTCTCGCGTGAGGGATTCCTCGAGAAACATTTTAATAGGATCTTCTGCTCCATCATCTTTATTTTCATCCCCCATGGTTTTTTGTCGAGATTGACGTAGCCAATATTGCAATGGCTCAATTGGTTCAAGTCCCAACTTCTTGTACCCAGATCTTGTCAGGGACACGCACGAAGAAAAATAAATGAAGAGTAGATTGCTCTGATACCACTGATATGGATTTAGGAGAAGAACAAAATGATTAACATAATGAATAAAATAAACACAAAGATATGAAGAATAACACAAATATCCAGTGAACAATATCTTCTATTGAATAATCAAATAGGTTGAAACTGTAAAACTGCAGAACTGAAACACTTTCTTGAATGGTGGTAGCTATCTCTGAGAAGATATGTGGCTGCTACATGCATATGTCTGAGTAGAATGGTTTACAATGAGGCTCCATAGGCCTTTTCGATATTACACATGAATTCCAAAACCCTGGACATCCAAAAGCCTAACCCTAGAAGGTGAAATGCCAAAATTCATGTGGGCCCCTATGGGTAAGTTGGTGTAAGTTGGTACCTCAACTTCCAAAGGTTGTAAATTTTGCATACAACCTTTGTTTTAGGTGCGTGATAGCCCGTTGGAAAGGTCTTTCAGAGAAATACACATTCTTCCATCAAAATTTGACTTCGTCTATAGTTTGATTGTGGCAAGCCAAAAAAACAATGTTTAGGGCCCCAAAACGGCCCTAGAAGTACAACAAGATGTGTTGACATGAAAACATACAAAATAAGCTAGTTGTATTAGGCGAGAGGCCACCAGTATTCGGCTGGAGGATGTGTGGGGCTTTAGACAGCCCCAAAATTGTAGAGCCCACAATTACAAAGAAGTACAGAGGAACGTGTTGAACAAAAATGGAAGGAGAATGTTTTGATTGCAACCAACAATAACATCTATGTCGTCTTGGACCAATTTTCCTAAACCCACCTTCCAGGCCAAGAACTGGCCAATGATTGGAAATTCCATAGTCAATGACCTCAATTGATTAGATGTACATTGGGATTATTTGCGAGGTCGACGAATCCAATCTAGAATTGTCTAAGGAAAGATATATTTGTCATATAGAATGTGCCACCACAAACAATCCTAACTTAAAAACACCCATAGTGATTTAGCCACCAAGGCCTTGCCAAACCAACTTAGGTCCTTAAGACCCTAGCCACCCAAGGCTTTAGACCAAGATAATATCTTCCAGTTGACAAGATGCAAACTAAGATACCCAACATTACCTTTCTATAGATAGTTAAAGCACATTTTCTTGATGCGAACCAATATCCCCTTTATAATTTTCGCTAAAAGATGCCAATACATAGAGATCACCTCGATAACTGATTTAATAAGAGTTAATATCCCACCCCAAGAAATCCAACGATTAAACCATATATTTATTCTCTTTTCAATCCTTGATATCAACCATTTCCTGTCCTCAACACCATAATTAGTTGGTTTCATAGTATAACCCAGATATTTCAAAACGTCGTGTAGATCATGAACATGAAAAGAAAAAACATGTCCCATGATTTGACACGAGACCTCCTCACAATCAGGAAAATAGATGGTTGATTTACCTATATTAATAACGATGCAAGGTTTTTGAGGACCCTTCCCTCAAACTTCCACACAATGACAAAATAAGAGAATATCATCTACAAACAACAAATGAGGAAATTGTTCATTATGGGACATCCAAACCCCCCTATAAAGAGTGAAACTAAGTCACCTTAGAGATAGAATGGGTGAGCCCATCCACAAACGTTAAGAATAAGTAAGGAAATAGTGGGCACCCTTAGCGAAACCCATGGGATGACTTGAAAAAGGATGAGCCAACACCATTTATGAGAATTGCAAATGAGACAGAGGATACACATAACATATTCCAATTAAACATAGTCAGTTCAAAACCAATATGTAATAAAAGAAACCTAAGGTACAACCAAGAGTCTTGGTCATACGCCTTGGATAGATCAATTTTTATAACTGAAATTGGTTTTTTCTATGTCTTGATTCTGTGCATGCCCTCTTGTGTTGAGTTGATGGCTTTGTGAATAAGTCACCCTTTGAGAACAATGAATTGTTCAGGTGATATAGACTTGTCTAGAATAGTATTTAAGCATAATGTTATGATTTTGGAAACTATTTTGTACAAATAGTTACACAAATAAATTGATCGAAAATCGTCAAAAGACGAAGGACAATCCAACTTCAGAATTAGAGCAATAAATGTAGAAATTGTGTTGCTCAAGATCTTACTAGTAAGATGGATCTCCTCACAAATCATAGTAGGTCATCCCCCACTAAATCAAAGAAACTCTCAAAAAACACAATAGTCCATCCATCCAACCTAGGACTCTTATCCTTTTTGAAAGATGAGATCACTGCCTAGAGTTCCTCCTTTGATATCTCACTATAGACATATACATTGTATTCTTCATCCACCACCTTAGGAAAGTACAAGAGTAACCTCAACATGACATCCATATTGTGCCTTGTTGGCTCCTGAAATAATGTCTTAAAATGATTAACCCTAGAGATGTCAAACCAGAAAAACCCCTTACCTTTGATCCCTCTACACCACATAACTCCCAAATGGTATTAAAAATATTCCAGTGATTGGCGAATCTCTAAAAACAAATTGGTATTCATATCACCTATTTCCAACCATAGATCTTGGCTCCTTAGACACCACTACTTCTCTTGTTCCAACATAATATTTTGTCTAGAAATCTTCAATTAGCGAACTTTGTCATTATCCACTGCAACACCCCGATTTGACAATACTCCATCATAAACATGTTCCAGTTCCTCCTCAATACTAAGAATGTATATATCATGTTTATTCCTACTATCAACAACCCATCGAACCACTTTCTCCTTTAGGAACCACATAGAATTGACAAATTGTTGACTGGACGAGACACCCATATTGGCTTGGAACTGATACCAATTTTCATTTTCAATACCAAAGATTGGAACTCATCAATTTCTAACCAAGATGGATTATACTTAAATGGGGCCCCAGATGGCCCCGCGCCACATCCAACTCTAGAAATACAGGAAAGTGATCTGAACATATAATCTTACCCACCTAGGACATGAAAATCCCAATATTTTTAAACAATGACTAATGAACCAGACTCTTTCACTTCCACTCTCATTGTTACTCCAGGTCAAACTAATGACAACGGGTTCCACATACACCAATCCAAAAAACTCTATTTTCTTTAGGAAGAAGTGTGCCATGGGATCTTCCCGGGAAATCTTCCCCTAAATTCCCCCCGATTCAAAGTGAAATTCAAATCCCCACGTAGTATTAGTTCCTCTGAATGAAGAATATCAAGATCAAGGAGATTGTTCCAAAACTCCTCCCTTTCTGCATAAGGTCCATACACATTACAAAGAAAAAAATTACAATCCAATTCTTTACTGGCGACCTCTGAACATACTCATGATTTCACAAAAAAATAAATAATAAGAGTTACAAAAGACTAAAGACCAGTGATTATTCCTTCCTCTCGATGAACCCAAGGAATCCAACCCATGGAAGACCCAACCTGGAAGAAGTTTATTAAGCTCATTTATGATGGGCTCACACAAACCCATGGTCTCCTGAATGAATACAATGTCAAGGTTTTCTTGCAATATTAATCTTCAAAGGGAAAGTTTCTTGGGTTTCCCCCCTAGGCCCTTCATGTTTTTCATCATGATATTCATGAGGGAGGCAATTTGGGGGTTGAACCTGCTCTAAGAACTATATATATGAGTCATTTCCAAGACTAGGAAACTTCACGGAAATCCTTTTCCTTAGCGTATTTCAATGTCCATTTCCTACCCACTTTAGATGGCCATGTTTCTTTATCACTTAAAAAACCCAAACCTCGAGAAGGAGTAAGACCTTGACTCAATCCATGTGGTCGAAGAAAATGTGGATCACGTCTAGAAGAGGTCGATAGGGAACTAGTCAAGTCTTCCTTCCAAGATTCCTGAGACTTTGAGAAGTGATGGTATGAATCATTAGAAAGGTCAACAACATGGTAGGAATGAATCTACCTTCCATGGATAAAGGATCCAAGTCCACCCTAGTATTTGGAGTAGTCTCAAGAGCCACTACCTCCCCCAAAAGTCGAACACCAAATGGAGAAAATGAAGATAGCAAGAAAGGGGAAGGAAAAATATCAATCTTACCTTATTCAATTCGTTAAGCTTCACTGACCGACCAGATGACCTCGATCTTGGTCCATTGTGATGCATTGAGATCGAGTTCTTCCCCTACGAGATCTTTTGGAAGACAATGCATCCTCGACCTAGGGTCTGCCTGACTTAAAGGAACAGTCAAGTCACTGACAATTAGTCCTGCATTTCCTCGTTGCATGTATTCATTTCCATAATCTGCATCCTGGCCACCATCTAGTCGAGGAGTACAAGAATGTTCTAAAGGAGACCAAGGCTCACTACATGAAAGAGACAGAGAAGGAGCTTTAGCAGATCCCAAAGGATCCCCCCGAAATCTTCTTATAAATGTTTTGTCGCAATATTCCAAAACATGACCAACATAATGACACCTCTCATAATGAAAAGGGATGCTCATATAATCTAGAACTTGGGTATAAGTCCTTTCTCCAACTACGATCTTTAAAGATTCAAAAAGGCCCTCACTTGAGTCCATCTCCACTAAGATATGAGACATTGAGTGACTGGAACAAGTCTTAAAACTGGAATCTGCTATGTTAATTCCCAAACAAGTCATCGATGGCTTTTAGACCAACATTTGACTAGAACTCCAACGGAAGGTTTGGGAGTTTAATCCAAATAGGTAGGTTTTTCAATTCCTCCTCTCGTGCATCGAAAAAGGGATGACATGGCTTCACAAAAATAACATGTTGATCCCAAAACCAACAGGAATTTAAAATATCGTGTGTATATACTTGACAACGAAAAACAAAAATATCCACCCCCTCGACAGTAGATGAAAAATGGGGACATAGCCTAAAACTGGACTCCATTGGTTCTCCTTCCACTGTGATGACCCTCCTGCTGAGAGTCTGTGATTGTAGAACTTAGCAATGAGGGCTTTCCCCTCCAAATCTGAAATTTCACTTACCTAAAAGTCTTTACCGACTACCAAATAAATGTCACACCTGTGGGATGGAACTGTCTTCCTTCGTTTCCGTCGGACAATTTCCTTTTCATTTTCTGGACAAACACCTTGAAGATCCTCCACATCAATCTTGATCCCAATATAGCCTGATCCCCCAGCTCCTTCTTCACCACATGCAACGCAATATATCCCACCAGTGTTCTTCGAAGAGTCTGGGGAAAAACTAGACGAGGTGAAATGAGCTCTATTCTAGCAAAAAACCTTAGAAGAAACCGGTCCCCAAGAAATCCCAAGGGAAGAAACTGGTCCCCGAGAAATCCCAGGGGAAGAAACCGAGATCTGACCAAATCCATTCATAAGAAATTTGAATCTATTTGGATCTAGACAGGTATCTCAAATGATATCCTTGGGACCCTTGAGTGTGAAATTGTAGTGAATCATGCACAAAGAATACAACTAGCAACAATGAACACAAAAGTTGCAAAGTTGAGAGAAGAAGAGAAGAATTGGAGAGAAAGAATGAAAGAATTGTATTCCACGCTAATCCACACACAAAGAGTGAATAATTTACAATAGATATAAGATACATGCTCAAACTAATGTGCCATAGTAGTCTACTAGAGAGATGTGGACATACACTGATAGAAACTTGAGTGAACTGCCACCTAGTCCTAGTTAATCGACCATGCAATGATCAATTAACTAGCTCACACAAGTGGAGTGGAGAGAATCTCTTGCATGCACATGTGTAGCTCTATCCCAGCCTCATGCATGTGAAGTGTGCCATCCTAGTGATGATTCCAAGGTGAGCATGCAACACTTGGTGATAATATTGAGGTTGTCATGCAAGACTTGACTCCACTAGTCGAACTAAAGTACAACCGAGTAACAACTGAAGAGAATGTGACACCCTCATCTAGGGGAGAATATCTCAGACCAAGGGACACTCTCAACATAGACTAATGAACATGGGAAAATAAATACAAGGTACACAATGAATGGGTCTTGACAAGAAGCCATGTTAGGTACCCATTTTACAATGCATCTAAGAAACATAGAACAACTAAAAAAGAGGAAAGAGGGAAAACCACATAGGAACAAAACCCCCCCTCAAAATACAATGTTGACTAGGACTGCTTCTTTGTAGTTGAGTTCTTCATTCCAAGGATACCTCACCCCCCACACCTGCCACCCTCGATTTATATTGGATTTTTAAATGAATATGGTAGAATAAGTTTAAGTTATACTCATATTAATTACATAAAATTTTATAATGATAGTTTTGTTCTATGGAAATAATGTATGAGCACAAGGAGTTGATTTCTAGATGAACCACGACAGACATTCATTTTTGGGGCAAATGGATTTAGCCATTTAAGTGAAGATGACAAAATGCCAATAGATAATAAAGGGCAAGTTCTAAAATATGGCATTGTCTAACTGTTCTACGAAATGGTTTTTTCCGTCGGAATCCGACGATATAAATTTGCATGAAATCACTATTTTTTGTTATTTAAAATCCATTTTTGAATGCATAAGTGGATTCAACATGCTAAAACCCTCTTGAAACACTCAGATTATACAAAAACTCAAATCTGCGGATCTAACAATTTCTCGTCGAATTTCAAACAAATGTCCCTAAAAAATATCACTAGAAACAAAACCATTATGTAATAAATAGCAATGCTTTTTGAGAAGTTTTATTTGATAAGTGCACTAGAAAATCTACAAGGTAATCACGAAAATTGGAAAGTAAGAGTAATTTAATATGGATACAATTTTAATGACGAGTGAGAAAGGATAAATCATAAAGGGAAAACTTAATTCACTAGTATTTATAGTCTTCTTATATTTTAACTTCAATCATGATTATTCAATAATTTTATAGTATTTTAATCTTTTGCCTTTTTTAAATAATTTATAACACTAAGGGAAAAAATATTTTTTTAAAAACCATAGAAGTGCAACTAGATTAACAAAACAAAGTATGAAAATAGTAATAAAGCAACTTGCCATTTTTTAAAAACCATAGAAGTGCAACTAGATTAACGAAACAAAGTATGAAAATAGTAATAAAGCAACTTGCCATTAAGGAAAAGGAACGCCAAGATAGTGAAGAATGGGGACAAGCTGCCTATGAAACACCACAATAAAAGGTCACAAGGGTAAAAAATAATATATGAGTTGAATTGCGAATTCAAAAATGTTTTTTACATTTTTACATTAACTATTTTATTTAAACATAACCAATATAACACATTGAACATGTAGGAGTTTACAAGAAAAAAAATGATCTATTAATTATTTTGTTTAAACATAACCAATATAGCATAGTTATATCGTCCATGTAGGAGTTTACAAGGAAAAAAATGATCCATTACATTTTTTTTAAATAGAGGAAAAACTTAATTATTAGAAGTTGTTTTATTATTTTTTTATTTTATTTTATTATTTGATTGTTGGGTAATTATGTGGTTTTTATTGTTTTTAGTTAGATTTTTTTAATTTTTGTTTTTATTTTCTTTTACTTTATCAACCGATTGAATATGGTTGTGAGCCAACAACAAAGAAAGTTATTTATGTTTAAAAAATATTTAGGAGAAGATGTTAGAAAATTTAAATCATATACTAATGAGTGATCGTTAATTTTGTCTCATCTGTTATTTACATAATTTATATGACTAAGTGTGAGAATTAATTCTTTAATTCTTTTATTTTTTTGGTTCTTACAATAACACACGAACTTTGAAGAAGAACAAGAAGAAGAGGTTGAGCCTTCTTATTATGATAATGACAACGGATTGAAATTTTCGTTATTATCTAATGGCCTTTAATGACTATAGTGATCGATAATTCGTTAACCTCGTATTAGATTGTCCTTTGACCACAAATATTTCCATATTATATATTGTTGGAACCAGGGAACTGAAAACATTGATTTTTATATAATAAAAAGTACCATATATGTCATGATTTGAATGGACAACGGATTGGAGGTCTTATTGTCGGTTTCGCTATTCCCAATGTTATATATGTTGGCATATCCAAAGTATTTGATTGTATATGGTATTTTTGAATCATATATTTTCTTATGCATTGGTCGAAGGTGGATTAATGCTAGCATTAGTTCGAATGTTTGGCTTAGCATTTTCTGCTAGGTAGAATACATTTCTCTATCATAATACTATGTGTGATTTTTTCTTTATTCTTGCGTGCTTCAAGAGAACAGGCTTGCCACGCTGCATTTTTTTCTTAAATGTTTGCATAAGGATACGTCCTTTGACGGTTTTGACAGTCTTAAGTGTTTACTTAATAGGTCTGGCAGTCTTAAATGTTTATTGTACAGATGCGTTGCAATACAGTTTCGTTCCATTTTTTATGGTGTTGTTTGCAGTGAAATTGTGTTGAATTGTTCTCCACCGGCATCATTGGTTCAGTGGTTGATGCTTGTTCGTTGGTTCGTTCCATGATTCTTGTTCTTCTTTGATTCAACTTTGCAAAAGTTGAGGTCCTACAGTTGCAGTTGGACATCTTCGTGGTTGTTCACTGGTTTGTTGTTCTTCAATTTTGCAAGTTGTTTGACCTGTTGTTGCAGTTTGCAGTTTTTTGGGGTTGAGCTGTTGTCATCCCTCATTGACGGGTAAGTTTATGTGCCATCGTTTCGTTGTTATTTTTCAATGGTGGGAGTCCCTGCCTCAAATTTTTGTTGCAGATCATCTTTCTCTGTGCTCTTAACTTTTGTTCTTGGAAACCATGCGTTTTCATATGTCGGTTGCCACGTCAATAGCTATTTCGAAAATTGCAATGCAGAAGCATTTTCGAAAACTAGTTCGGAGCTATCACAAGAGGGAACCATCCACTAGGGTGTAGAGGCAGGGAATGATTTTATTCTATGGGTCAGAAAAATGCGTCCACCTGTTGTCTTTGTGTTGTCCTTTCTATTTTGTAGAACTTTTTATGGCTCTGAGAAGATTGTAGGATTCACGCCATGAATAGGTTCAAATCGGTATTTTTGCTCAGTAAATTTATGGTGTTATTTATTTGCATTTTTTCTTCTGTTTGGTTCATTTTCCAGTGTGGGTTTGTTTTCTTGTCATTTGCTATGGGGACTAGGGGGAATTGAAGTTGACAAGAGGAAGGTTGAAACATACATACAAGGATTGGTACGCAATTCCGCGCTTGTAGTTTTCCTGTTTTTTCTTTCCTTTTTCTGTTTTTTCCTCGTTTTATTCTTTTTTTCCACGTTTCTCTGTTTTCATGCAAACTGAAAGTATCTAAGAAACAACTTCAAAATCACAGTTCAAAAGATGAAAGAAGTAATAGATGTTAAGTCATATGAAATAGATACACACTCCATTATACCTGACAGCATTGAGGAGGTTTTGCATAGCAATGGCCTTTTTAGATTGGATGCATTCTTGTATACTATAGGAGATTGCCTTTTTTATGCATTTCAGATTCTACTGCATTTATGTTATTCCTCGACCGACCTGCGCAATGGATTGATAGATTATTTATTGGAATGTTTAAAAAATGGTGACGTTGAGGCATTGGAGTCATATGAATACGAACTGGAATCTGATTTTCTTCGGCAGTTGCATGGAATACATGATGTCACTACATATTTTTTAAAGATACGATTGTCTGCATCTCCAATTATGCATGCACATGAGAGGAGACTTTGGGGAGATACATTTTGTATAAGGTGGTTGTCTAATTGGCTCAATATATCAATTGGAATATGGTCATTGACAAGAAAAACAAGATATCTATTATTCAACAAAACTGCATCTGACAATCCATATTGCATCTTGTTCCATGATGCCAATGTTGTTAGTGGTCATTATGAACCACTATTGTACATAAAATTGTTCATATGCAATCTTGAAGGAGCTCATATTTACTTGTCCCTCATTTGCAAAGACCTTGAATCGCAGTGGAAATGGATTATGCATCGCATAAACTGTCATGGTTTATAGCTAACAACAAATGTTGTGTCTAGCTGTGGAGATAGTTTGTTCAATGCAATTTGTTATTTGGTAGCAACGGAGTTCAATGTGAAGTCACTGTGGATTTACACTATACAATCCTTTTGCAATGCAATTATAGGCAACAACCAACAGGATTTTAGCTGCTTGCATCAACACCTTTGGCCATATCTCCTAGAAAATATGTCGGCAATTGGAAATTGGCAAGAATATCTTGTAAACATGGCGATGCCATATGTAAAAGGAAATGTGGAGGGTTGCAGATTCTGTTTGCAATGGTTGTCTATCATATTCAGAGTAAATATCCAGGTTGGGTCGGCCTTGCCAGATGGCACTGTCCATTCCTGATCTATTGATTCAAATTTCAATCAAACAATTGACATCCTCTCATTGAAAAAAAATACAACACATATCCATTATCAACCTTTGCTTGGACATATCACCGGTTCAAGGTTCAATGTCCATGCCACCCAAACCACACCGAATCTGCATACGCGTGGCATGATTTTTAGTGAGAATGAAACTCCTCCTGGTTGCGATATGGCCATACAGGGCTTAAACAAAAAAATTCATGCGTGAAATTGATCCCAGTTGTGATGGGGCCATACAAGGCTTAAACAAAAAACATAGACTAATTTATCACAACTTGAAAAAATTTATGCGTGAAATTCGTCCCAGTTGTGATGAGGCCATATAGGCCTTAAACAAAAAAACGTAGACTAAGTTATCACAACCTGAATTAGAGTGAAATTCATCCCAGTTTCCATCAGGTCATCCTGCCCTTGGACAAGAAACATAGAGTAAGTTACCACAATTTGAAAAAGGTCATGCGCGAGAGAAAATAATACATTGCTACGCTTCCTTTTAGAGAGAAACTCACATATCACAATCTAAATAAATTTGTTTGTGCAAAACACAACAGAAACAGGTGCAGTCACATATCCTAGAATGGTCATGAAACTGTCACATTTTGTGGGCTAGAAGCAACAACATGCACTACTAGAAATGAAAACCAACAAACACTTTCGACCCATACTTCCCTGCGAAAGAAAGATGCAAGACAGACCTACATGAAACAAATTAAAGACACTCCTTCCATTGCATGTGCAATTTGTGAACAATTTAATTTCTAAAAAAACAGTAAGTCTTTCACGCTTTATTTGGAAGAAGAATACATCCACTTGACAGTGCACGATAAAACATTTTCTAGTGGAAAAATTTGTCTTCCATGCAAATGGTCGCTTGAAAATGGAAAACTGCCACAATTTGCAACCCCTGACCAAATAAGATGTAATACACCACTACCAGATGTAAGTGCACTTATGGAACTTGAAAAGAGACTTGTGTCTCTACGAATTACATTTGCACAAATCAGGCCCTGGGGCTATAAAAGACCCCAGATGGGCTTAACAAGATCAATTATTAATGTGTATGTTCGACTAGATGTTGTGCAAAAATCCTTGCCACAATTCATTAGCAATACAATGACAATGTTGTGGCACTGAAAAGACGCTTGCGATACAAAAATGTGTATCAGGCAGGAAAAGTGCGTGTGCATGTTGTTATGAAATCATTAAAGGAATTATGTTCCGGTGCCTTGTACAAAGCACATAACATTTGTATAAATGAGAAATGGAACAATGTTCTTGCAGAGGAGGATACCAACTCTGCAGAGACTCTCAAAAATGCTAGTGAATTTGATACAAGTGATGAATCGGAGAATGAAACACTTGCTGAGACATTGGTGCATGGATTCACTGATTCACAATGCATTTGTGACTTGCAAGACAATATTGTCAAAATTGCATCTGCTGAGGGGCAGCGTCCACTTGGAATATTCAAGGACAAATTCACTGAGGAAATGAACTTCCAACACTCTTCTATGGAGATCCACGTGCCATTGACATTACAGAACGATTCAGTTATCATAAAATAGTCCGATGGGAGCTGCTACATTCAAGCAGTACTTCTCCTGTCACATAACAAATTTGGTTTTCAAAACAATGTGTATAATAATAGAGCAAGTTCTCTCCTGCGTGTGGGTCCGAATAAGAAAAGGCCAGTTACAAGGAAGAAATTTGTTGGCCGAGGATGTCAAGCACAAAGTAAACCTAGAAAAAAATTGGAAATCTGATATTGGATACATAGATTTCAAAAACATTCACACCTCTCCCGACTATTTGCAACAAAACAAGAAAACTATTTTTGCAATGATCCGACAATTGGGCTCGCCAACATTTTTCATCACATTTACAAGTGCAGAGAATTGCTGGAATCCATTGGTGGTTGTCGTATTTGACTTGCATAGGAACAGGAAACATAAAAAAATAAACTGATACACTGGAAAATAGTGACATTGACTACCTCATAAGAAAAGACCCAGTGACATGTACTCGATACTATAGACATAGAATAAATGCTTTGAGACAATTGATATGCCATGATGAAACATTTTTCGAAAAAATATCGGACTACTTTTTTGTAAATGAATTCTAGAATAGGGGAAATGAACATGACCGCACATTATTGTGGATAGAGGGTGCACCAGTCTATGGAGCTGACAACAGTTCAGAGATGGAGCAATTTGTGAACAAATACATAACATGCAACACAGATCATTTGGATTCAGAACTTTCCAAAGTTCATAGACATTACCATACAAGAAGTTGTAGAAAACGAAAAAACTCACATTTTACAACTTTCCCGGGCCACCAATGAGAGCTACAAGAATCATAGAGCCACATAGTTTAGAGGACAATGTTGTTGTTGACAAATCTAAATCCTTGTCCGCATTTCTAGAACAAGGAGAATTTGACGAGATGATGAGGTTCAATGACTTCTTGACAGAGCTAAATATATCAGAAGATGAGTACATCCAATCCATACAATGTATGCTTACACAACCAACAGTTTTCCTTAAACGAAAACTTTCCCATATGTGGAACAACAGTTTCTCCAAGGACATGCTAGTTATGTGGAAAGAAAATACAGATGTGCAGTACGTGCTCAATTCGTATTTTGCAGCATCGTATTGTACCTCGTATATGACAAAGGTTGACAAATCTATGACAAGTGCATTCAGAAGAATACACAAAGAACATGAAAGAAGTGATATCGATGCCATACAAATGATACGCACACTTGGAAATACATTGGTTAATCTTCAACAAATGTTTGCTCAACAAGCAGTTCATATTGCACTTTCCCTGACCCTCACTTGTAGTTCAAGAAAATGTGTCTTCATAAACACATCTCCAATTGAGAAACGCACATTTGTGCTTAAAAAAATGATTTTGCTAGAACAAGAGCCTGAAAATTCAAAAGACCTGTTATGTCGCTCTATTGTTGATTATTACCTCCAGCGTCCATCTCCTATTAGGCATATCTTCTTAGTAGAATTTGTATCGCATTACAAAAAAAATAGTACACCCGTATCAAAAAGAAAAAAAACCTCTGTGATATGGTTTGTCAAATACAATAAACATTCTAACTATGAAAACTATTGTAGAGAAAAACTAATGTTGTATGTTCTATTAGATGAAAACGAAGAGACATTGAAACATAACTTTTCTACATGGGAGGTTGTGTATATTTCCTCTGAGACTATAGTGCACATCAATGAAGCTATATTTACCTACAATGTTAATCCAACATGGGGTGATCTAGAAATTGCAGTTAATGAGCTAGAAAACCTTGACAATCCTGATCACACATTCACAAACCAAAAAACAACCAAAACTCCTTGCGAGTCCTATGACTTACAAGTGGATTTGCCTCGTCCTCGAGAGGTGCAAGTGAAAAATGTATCAATCTTGGTTTTCAAGTCACAAAACATCATTTCCTAATTGAAAATAATGAATACCACAGAATAAGACATCTGTTGAATCGAGAACAACAAACAATTATAAAGGACATTGCACTTAAAAAATGCTTCAACATGGACACTCATGTGCACTTGTTCCTTACAGGAGGAGCAGGAACAGGCAAGACATTCACAGCGAAAGCACTATTCCAAATGCTTATACGAATCTATGATTCAAACAATTCCTCTAATCCTATGAAACCAAAGGGCCTAATAGTTGCATACACAGTAAAAGTTGCATATAATGTAGGTGGAACAATAGTCCACTCTGCATTTTTAATGCCTTTTAACAAGTCACAGTTTATTCCACTTAGCAAGGAAATGTTGGATACATTGTCTAAGCTTTATGACGAACTCCAACTTGTCTTTATAGATGAAGCATATTTGATTGGAAGTCGGTTCTTGTATTCCATTGACAACCGACTAAGAAGCATAAAACATATGCACACAAAATACTTTGGAAACATTGACATGATATTCTGTGGTGATCTTTACCAGGCACGGCCCATCCAAGATTATTTGATATTTGAACAACCTACCATTAACATGAAACCAATTATGCATGAATTCTGGAGAGACAATAGTAAATGCTTTGAATTGCATACTACAATGCGCCAGACAGATGAAACATTCATTGCAATTCTGAATAGAATGCGGACAAACAGCCAAACATATGATGACTTAACATATATCAATTACAGGTGCTTGTGGCCTGCACCAACAGGCCCAATGTTCCCTTACATGTTCTACACAAATAAGGATGTTGCAATGCATAACATGCACATGCTATCGCTCATGCCTGGTGATGATATCATCATCAATTCAATTGACCTGGAAGAAGACAACCATGGAAATATGCCAGGTCATGAACATACAGCCACTTTACCTTTGCAGCTTGTCCTGAAATTACAAATGTTGGTTGAAATACATGCCTGTAACTATGATTCATAGGATGGCTTGGCCAATGGTGCAGATGGAATACTCAAAGGCTATGCGAAAACAAGAAAACTTGATGTCCTTTGGATTAAGTTCCATGAACCGCATATAGGCAAGCAACAAGCAAGCAAGTTGGTTTATCTATATAATTCAAACACTACAAGCGATTGGACACCTATTTTGCAAATATCAAAGCCAGTATCGACATTAGCAAAGACAGGTCGACTGAAGATTTGAAAACAGTTTCCAATTAAACTTGCATGTGCACATACAGTCCACATATTGCAAGGACTAACACTTGATAATGTTGCATTTCAGCCTGTTGGAATTCGGATACATGGACTTGTGTACACAACATTGTCCCGTTCCAGAAGCATAGACTCCTTGTATTTACTAAATCCTCTTACAAAAGATAACTTCAAAGTGAAACAAAAAGTTGATATTGAAATGGAACGACTCAGGACCGCCGCAAAATGGAAACTGCACTATGATTACCAATTCATGCAAACAAATTCATTTGTATCAATTCTCTCGCTTAAGACATGTAGCTTAAATGCACACATGGATGATATACTCAATGACTATGATACAATGCAATCTGATATTCTGTGCTTGCAGGAAACATACATGGAATTATGCATGCAAAACAAACAATTCCCAAATCACAATTGCATATCAAGTTACATTACATATGGGGTGATGATATTGGTGAAAAAACATGTACCAATTTTGGACCATATACATATCGAAGAAAAGAATGTTGAGTTGGTGCTTGCAAATTATTTTTTCCATGAAACAGAAGTTGCAATACTCAATCTATATGTTGCTCCCCATGCAGCATTCTCCAAAGTAGATGTTATTTCCAATGCATTGGGCCATTTCCATTTGAACAGACCCATTATGCTTGTAGGATACTTCAATATTGACATGCTACAAAATAATGGCAAAACAAAAGAATTGGAAAACTACATGTGCAAATACAGTCTCTGCTTTCTTTTGAACAACACAAGCCATCTGCAAAACGTACTTATTGACCATGTGTGGTTGAATGTGCCCATTCCTCAATATAGTATGTTTATCTTAGACACATATTGGTCTGATCATGAAACAATTGGTATTTCACTTGAATTATGAGATATACATCAAACATATTGCAAAGTCATATTTCTATGTTTCAAAGCATATATGTATAGCTTGTTGCAAAAAAAAAAAAAAATTATCCAGCTTCTTAGTTTTCCTTGATTTGTACACATACTGGTCTGGTCACCATACAGTTCATGTTGTGCTTGAATTATGAAATATACATTATGCAAAAAATATTAAAAAAGGTACATTCTTCTAAAACTCTATGTTACTCTATTCATCTTATTCTATTTTTTTTAGTGTATGTACATAGTACTTCCCTTTTTCTGTACATGTTAACTTATGTTCATATCCATTTTGTTTTGTACTTTTGTTCATAGAAACAAACAGGAAAACTAGACACCACAAAGAAATCCTAACCAGGAATGTAGAGGAATCCATGCAAAGGTGCGTTTTTTTCTGCCCGTGTTCCATATTCAATAGTTTTTCGTTTATTTTGTATGTATTTGTTGAACTAGTTTGCATCTCTGTTTTTTTTTTGTTTTTTTTGCCTCCTTCGACATTCCATATCTTCCTCTACATTCACTTGTCTTCGTGTGTGTAATACATATTCAATCTTGAGCTCCACAGTCCTGGAGTCTGTCTATCAATTTGTATATCGCGGAACTCTGAATGTTGTTTGGAGGACACGGAACAATAGAAGTGCAATGTTGAGAGAGGCAGCCCGCAAGTCCGCTTATCAATTTGTATATCACACAACTCTAGGTGCTATTTGTAGGACACTGAACATTAGAGGCCCAATTTAGAGCCCGCAAGTCCGCAATTCAAAAAAGTGGCTAAGTATGGAATAAGGGATCTGTACATGCTCTATAACATGTCATGTCCATACTTTATAAACGTACATATTTAGTATGTATTGCTTGTTACTCGGAGCCTGCCAACCCTGGAGTTCGTCTGTCAATTTGTATATCGCGGAACTGAATAGAAGTACAATGTTGAGCCAGCTAGCCCGCAAGTTCGCTTGTCAATTTGTATATCGCACAACTCTGGGTGCTATTTGCAGGACACGGAACATTAGAGGCCCAATTTAGAGCCCGCCAGCCCACAATTCCGCAATCCAATAGAAGTGCAATGTTGAGTCAGACAGCCCGCAATTCCACTTGTCAATTTGTATATCACGCAACTCTGGGTGTTATTTGCAGGACACGGAACATTAGAGGCCCAATTTAGAGCCCGTAAGTTCACGATCCAAAAAAGTGGCTAAGTATGGAATAAGGGATTTGTACATATTTAGTATGTATTGCTCGTTTCTCAGAGCCCACCTGCCCTGGGGTCCTGTCAATTTGTATATCGCGAAACTCAATAGAAGTACAATGTTGAGTCAACCAGCCCACAAGTCTGCTTGTCAATTTGTATATGGAGGAATTTTGGGTGCTATTTGTAGGGCACGGAACAATAGAGTCTAGTTTTTTAGCCCGCCGACCCGAGAACCTGCGATCCAAAAAGTGTACATGCTCTATAAAATCTCAGCCAACCCGCAAGTCCACTTGTCAATTTGTATATCTGGGAACTCTGGGTGTTATTTGTAGGACACAAAACAATAGAGGCCTATTTTTTGAGCCTGGCAGCCCGAGAACCTGCAATCCACAAAGTGGCCAACCATGGAATGTGATATCCGTACATGGTCTATAAAATCTCATGTCCATACTTTATAAAGGTACATATTTAGTTTTCCCTGGTTTCTACACATACTGGTCTGGTCACCACACAGTTGGTGTTGCACATGAATTATGAAATATGCACTATGAGTCCAACCAAGCGCTTTCATTTCCTTAGCCAATTTTATGCCCGCGGGTTCCCGGCTACGCGTTATCGAACTCTCGTTCCCCGTGTTCGAAGTGTACATCTTGCATCCAAAACTTGGGTAATCCATGTCTATGGTCGCAGGTTCCCAAACGACAAAGTGGTAGATTTCATGTCCATATATATATCTACGTCACGAGCCCAACCGAATGCCATTCATTTTCATAGTTCGTGAATTTTATGTTCGTGGGTTCCTTTATGGGCACCATCCATATCTCATGCCCCGTTTGTGCGGTATACATCTTGCGTCGGAAATTTGGTTATCTACAATTGGACCCGGACTCAAAGCTTGTGACTCATTTGATAATTTTCTTTAATTAAATTGTAGAATATCAATATTTAATATTAATAATTTAGTTCTTGAAAATAATGTTTTTTAGATAATGTTAGATATATAACATATATTTTATATGTTATAGATGTAGACAATCACAATATTGAACCCGCCAGTCCTGGAGTCCATTTTTCAATTTGTATATCGCGGAACTCCGAGTGTTGCTTCGAGGACGCGGAACAATAAAAGTGCAATGTTGAGCGACCCAGCCCGAAGTCCGCCTGTCAATTTGTATATCGTGGAAATGTGGGTGCTATTTGTAGGACACTGAAGAATAGAGGCGAAATCCCATATCCATACTTTATAAAAGTACATATTTAGTATGGATTACTCGTTCCTCGGAAAATTTCTAGGTCCAGAAGTGGCAGATACATGTGTTCAAATTTCCACTTACTTTTATATCGCCAACCCGACCGTCTGCTTGCCCATTTCGTATTGTACATATTACATGTAATATGTATTACATATTACATGTAATGTGTAATACATATTCAATATTGAGCCCGCCAGTCGTGGAGTTTGTCTGTCAATTTGTATATCGCGGAACTTTGAGTGTTGTTTGGAGGAAACAGACCAATAGAAGTGCAATGTTGAGCCAGCCAACCCGCAAATCTGCTTCTCAATTTTCATATCACGCAACTTTGAGTTTTGTTTGCATCACACGAAACAATATAGGCCCAATTTTGAGCTCGCCAGCCCAATAACCCGTGATACATATTACATGTAATGTGTAATACATATTTAATCTTAAGCCCTCCAGTCTTGGAATTCGTCTTTCGATTTGTATATCACGGAAATATGAATGTTGTTTGGAGCACATGGGACAATAGAAGTGCATTGTTAACCCAGCCAGCCCACAAGTCTGTGATCCAAAAAAGTGGCTAAGTATGGAATAAGGGATCTGTACATGCTCTATAAAATGTCATGTCCATACTTTATAAAAGTACATATTTAGTATGTATTACTTGTTTCTCGGATCCTGCCATCGTTGGAGTCCGTCTATCAATTTATATATCATGGAACTCAATAGAAGTACAATGTTGAGCCAGCCAGCCCGCAAGTCCGCTTGTCAATTTGTATATCGCAGAATTGTGGGTGTTATTTGTAAGGCACGGAACAATACAGGGTTGTTTTTTAGCCCACCAGCCCCAAAACCCGCGATCCAAAAAGTGTACATGCTCTATAAAATCTCATCCAGCCCGCAAGTCCGCCTCT
The DNA here is from genome assembly GCA_009831015.1 of Picea engelmannii. Taxonomy (NCBI): domain Eukaryota; kingdom Viridiplantae; phylum Streptophyta; class Pinopsida; order Pinales; family Pinaceae; genus Picea; species Picea engelmannii. The sequence goes on from ML826675.1 coordinate 133,190, forward strand.
CAATTTGTATATTGCGGAACTCTGGGTACTATTTGTAGGACACGAAACAATAGAGGCCTATTTTTTAGCCCAAGAACCCGCGATCCACAAAGTGGCCAAGTATGGAATGCAATATTCGTACATGCTCTATAAAATCTCATGTCCATGCTTTATAAAGGTACATATTTAGTTTTCCCTTCCTTGTACACATACTGGTCTGGTCACCACACAGTTGGTGTTGCACATGAATTATGAAATATGCACCACGAGTCTGACCGAGGGCTTTCGTTTCCTTAGCCAATTTTATGCCCGGGGGTTCCCAGCTACACGTTATCGAACTCTTATTTCCCATGTTCCGACTGTACATCTTGCATCCAAAACTTGGGTAATCCATGTCTATGCTCGCAGGTTCCCAAACGGGGGAGTGGAAGATTTCATGTCCATCTATATCTCTACATCGCAAGTCCAACCGATCGCCATTCATTTTCATAGTTCGTGAATTTTATGGCTGCGGGTTTCTTTCTGGGTGCCATCCAGCTCTCATGCCCCGTATGCGCAGTATACATCTTATGCTCGAAACTTCGGTGATCTACAATTGGACCCGGACTCGAAGCTTGCGACTTATTTGATAATTTTGTTTAATTAAATTGTAGAATATCAATATTTAATATTAATGATTTAGTACTTGAAAATAATGTTTTTAGATAATGTTAGCTATATAGCATATATGTTATATGTTATACATGTAGACAATCGCAATCTTGAGTCCGCCAGTCCTGGAGTTTGCCTGTCAATTTGTATATCACGGAACTCTCGGTGCTATCTGTAGGACACGAAACAATAGAGGCCCAATTTTGAGCCCGCCAGCCCGAGAACCCGCGATCGAAAAAGTGGTGATCCGTACATACTTTATAAAGGTGCATATTTAGTTTTCCCTTCTTTGTGCACATACTGGTTTAGTCAGCACACAGTTGGTGTTGCACATGAATTATGAAATATACACCACGAGTCCAACCAAGTGCTTTCGTTTCTGATCCGTCCATACTTTATAAAGGTACATATTTAGTTTTCCTTGGTTTGTACACATACTGGTATGGTCACCACACAGTTGGTGTTGCACATGAATTATGAAATATACACCACGAGTCCAACTGAGCAGTTTTGTTTCCTTAGCCAATTTTATGGCCGTGGGTTCCCAGCTACGCCTTATCAAACTCTCATTCCTTGTCTTCCGAGTGTACATCTTGCATCCAAAATTGGGTAATCCATGTCTATGCTCGCGGGTTCCCAGATGACAGAGTGACAACTTTCATGTCCATCTATATCTCTACATCACGAGTCCAACTAACCTCCATTTGTTTTCATAGTTCGTGAATTTTATGGCCACGAGTTCCCTTGTCGGTGCCATCCAACTCTCATGCCCCCTGTGCGCGGTATACATCTTGCGCCCGAAACTTCGGTGATCTAAAATTGGACCCGGACTCGAATCTTGTGACTCATTTGATAATTTTGTTTATTTAAATTGTACAATATCAATATTTAATATTCATAATTTAGTACTTGAAAATAATGTTTTTAGATAATGTTAGATATATAACATATATGTTATATGTTATACATGTAGACAACCGCAATCTTGAGCTCGCTAGTCCTAGAATCCATCTGTCAATTTGTATATCGTGAAACTCTAGGTGCTATTTGTAGGATATGAAACAATAAAGGCCCAATTTTTAGCTCGCCAGCCCGAGAACCCGCGATCCAAAAAGTGGCTAAGTATGGAAGTCTACCTGTCAATTTGTATATCGTGGAACTCCGAGTGTTGTTTGGAGGACAAGGACCAATAGAAGTGCAATGTTCAACCAGCCAATTAAATTGTACAATATCAAAATTTAAATTGTACAATATCAACGCCCTAGAGTTCGTCTGTCAATTTGTATATTGCAGAACTCCAAGTGTTGTTTGGAGGACACGGAACAATAGAAGTGCAATATTGATCCCGCAATTCCACTTCTCAATTTGTATATCGCAGAAGTCTGGGTACTATTTGTAAGGCACGAAGCAATAGAGGCCCAATTTTGAGCCCGTCATCCCGAGAACCGATCATCTAAAGAGTGTACATGCTCTATAAGATCGTAGCCACCCCGCAAGTCCACATGTCAGTTTGTATATTGTGGAACTCTGGGTGTTGTTTGTATGACACGGTCGTTCGTCCTCATCTCTACTGAGAATTGGAATGTCATTCGCAGGACCTTGGGTTGGCCCGTTCACGAAATCTTCAAACCCTAGTTCCGAAAATGAGCTCAATCGACATTTCCCTATTCCATACTTAGCCACTTTCTCGCAATTCCTCAAATATACAAACTATCCGTTGAACTGCACCATCATGCCCTCTTCTATTTTACGCGTTTTGCAGTCAAAAATTCTGACTCATGCAATTTCATCGTTGGACACTCACATGTCCTCATTATCTCCTATAAACTTATTTTGAAGCTTGTCCGACCACTTTTCAGACTTGGCCATTCCTTCCTTGCTTTCTCTTCCCCATATCCGTCACCTTCGCACCTGTCT